>MDUD01004285.1:0-44453 GCA_002216565.1 Crithidia mellificae | reverse complement strand
CTTTTCTTGCTAAGCCATCGCAAAGCACGCGGAAAGCCACGAGCGGGAGGATGAGGAAGCTTAGCATTGAGGTAGTTTTTTTAGGAACGCGAGAGTTCCAGAGCGTGACACCTGCTGCACTGATGTGTGAAACGGTGGTGCAATAGCGAGCCTCGCTTGTGTGTTGGTGCGTGTGTCTGCACCTGCGTTTCCATCGTATCTCGTGCCCACCATGTCGACGACGTTTGTACATAGAAGCAGACTGGTTGTTATTACTTCCACGGTGTATTCCGTGCAAAACCTTTTTCCCCAGTCTGTTGCAAACGGTTTTTCGGTTGCGAGCTTCTCTTCTCTCTGCAGCAAGCTCTATTTTCTCTTTTTTTTTTTCTTCCTGATATTGTTTTGCTTCTTCTTCAAATTATGATTTTCACTGTTTTAAACTATATATTTGGCTTATTGTAACTTGTAGTATCTCATTGACTTCCTTCTTTAATTTCGCTTCTTTTTGTTCGTCTTCCTTCACCTCTGACACTGAGCGCGCGATGCATTCGTCAGAAGAAAGAGAAGCAAAAAGTAGTTTGTCGCCGACTTAGTGTTCAATTTTTCATTTTCTTTTGCTTTTATTTTATTCCTTTCGCCCCCCTCCTTGTAGGTGTTTCAATCCCTCAAGGCTGTACAGCTGTACCTTCTTTCATGGCCATACATGACACGAGAAGGTGGGTAGAGCGTTCAGCGCGTTCTGCTGGATATTAAATTCCTTTTTTTCACCTCTGGTCTGACCTATTTATTGTTGTTGTTGACTCTCCGCGACTGTTTGTCTGTAAATGTATTAGCTGTGTTTGCGTGCCTCTGTTGGTGCTCCTGTGGTTCTTTTCCTTTCTCACTCTCTTCCTCTGATGTGGCTAGGAAAAGAAGAAAGTGTTCTCCTCAGTCATTGACACTAAAGAATTCTTACTGTTACAAGCGCCTGTGTCTTTGCGTTATGCCAACCAAAGGGATGAGAAAGATGAAAATGTGTTACCTTTTTATTTCACTTATATCTGTCACCGCTATGACGTACTCAACATTGTTTGTTTCTCATCATCATTGACCCGCACTTTGTCTTTTCATGTTTTACCTTTATTTTTGGATTCTGTTTTCTGTCGCTCGTGGTGCACCTGTCTTCTCCACCTTTCATTTTACCAAGAACACTTTGTCTGGTCTTTCGTCCCTCTTAATAATAACAAGTTTGCTGTTGGTTTTAAGGCAACAGCGGCAAAATCTAGCCAGCGATGAAGCAGTGCACATGCCTCTCTTCTTTTCTTGCCCTTCGACACGCGATGGATGCTTATATATTTATATATTAAAACTATTGCTTCTGATGAAGAATTGTATAAGTGGTTATCTATGTTGACCAAAAAAAAAAAATTAAAAAAGCTTTAGATAGGGAGGTAACACACTCTTTTGTCGATTTACTACAGCGGAGAAAGGCTGGTTGTGTAAGTCTCAGTCTATCGCTGTCGTTGTTCGGTGCTATTGCGAAGTATTTTGGTTGGCCTCTCCTAGCTGCGGCATAGAGGAACGTATATTAGTGGTTTTTATGCGTATTCGACGATTTGATAAATCCTGTTTTTCTGCGTCCAATGCAGACAGAAACTTTACTTAGAAAGCTAATTTGAGGGTGAAGTTTTTAGGCGCAAGGCTTTTTCAGACGCTTTACTCCAGCCCTTTTGCTTGCATTTCAATCAATTGAAGTGTGCCTTTTTTTTAATGTTGATTGATCTCTCACACTTCTCTCTCCTGTCATTTCCACTGCGCACCTGTGTGACCACACACTTGACCTTTCCAATCTTGGCAGGGATACACAAAGGCCTCTATTTTATATATCACCACACAGCCCTTGCAACTCAGTCTCTCAGGAAAACTACCTATACACAAAAACATATTTTCTTTTTTTATATATCTATTGACTGCTGCTCACTGCGGCACAAAGAACTACGCATACAGAAAAACCAATACTCATTTTTTTTTCTGCGATACGCATTAAAGGCTTTCCAGACCTTTCATTCGTTCGATCTCACCAACAACAATGGAGAACCAGGACAACAGTAATCAGCACCCTGAGGGGAACAACAACAACAACGGCGGCAACAACAATGACGCTCCTGCACCGGTGAAGGCAGAAGCCGCCGCGGCTGCCTCTGCGCAGCAGATCTCACTGAAGGTGGTGAACGCCGATGGTGCGGAGATGTTCTTCAAGATCAAGCGCGGTACGCAGCTGAAGAAGCTGATTGACGCGTACTGCAAGAAGCAGGGCATCTCGCGTGGCAGCGTGCGCTTTCTCTTCGATGGTGCGCCGATCGATGAGTCCAAGACGCCGGAGGATTTGGGCATGGAGGATGATGACGTCATTGACGCGATGGTGGAGCAGACAGGCGGACACTAAGCGTGCTGTGACGCATTTTTTTTCCTATATATCAGCCGGATCTTCTGTTCACTGCACCCCAGTCTGCCATCCTTATTATTATAGAATGAAAGCTCATTATACAGCGAAAGAAATACTATTTAAGTGGCGTTTATTTAAGTGGGTTTCGTGATTTTTCTTTTCTTCGAAAGGTGGAGTTAGGCTCGTCTTATGACCAAAGCAAATGTGCGAGAGCAAGTCATGACGTGACATGAAAGTCTCATAAGCTCCTCTCGTTCATCGCCGCAGGTTTTGTATCTGTTGTTTCGCGTTGCTTTCCTACTCTTCTCTCTTTTCAAGTCCATAAAGTAAAGTGCATTACATACGTAGCAGTAACTGCGGTGTCAAAGGAGAGAATAAGAAGACGCGGGCGACGTAAAGCACGTGAACTATGTTTAGCTATAGGCGCTTAAAAAAAAAAATTAAGCAGTTTAAGGCTCAACAAGCAGTGAGTGTTTGATACGAATACTGTTTAAAGCAGAGACAGCAAAAGTGGGAAGATAAAGGGAAGTACCTTGTGGAACATTACTTGATCCTCAATCGATTATTCATACCTTCAATTAAAAAGCAAAATATCGCGCTGTTTTGTCATTTTCTCTCTTCTTCTTCTCGCTTTATCTCTCTTCTTGTTTGGTTGTTCACTTTACCTATTGGTCGTCGGGACGTGTACTGTTTTTGTGCAATTTTTTTTTTCAGCATTACACACATACATACAACCACACATACTGCTGGCCCAGACGGCAGTTCTTGCTTTTTCTTGGCCCTCTTGAATCTTTCTTCATTGCATCAAATAAACTCTGTTGATCTGTCGTCACTTTTGTTTTTCTTTTTTTCGTCATCGTCATGTCCACTGATGCTGATAAGAGCACCGCTGCGACGCCGGAGAAGCAGCAGCTGTCGAAGGCTGAGATTCACACCTACGCCAAGGCGATGATGGCAGCTATGGAGACGCCTGAGTTCCAGGCACGTGTGCGAACGGCGATGGCGCGCGCACCGGTGCCAAACAACACCGAGGCGGTGATGGACCGCTACGAGGAGGTGCAGGCGGATTATTTCACCAACTACTACAACAACAAGGGCACTACGAGTAGCAGCAGCACTGGCAGCCCAGCGGCAGGCGCGTCTGACAACGACGAGAAGAAAGCGGAGACAGCTGGCGATGCGGCTGCGAAAGCACTGGAGGAGAAGGTGAAGGAGATGGACATGTCTGACGGGGCGACCACCTCGAAGCTGGACGGTACCTTCATCATGCTGCAGCTGCGCAACGCCGTGAGCGTTTACAAGGACACGGAGACGGAGCGGATTATCACGCAGCTCTGTTTGCTGGTGGAGTCCAAGGTGACGGCGCTGCCGGCCACCGTGCCCGCGCTGAAGCACCTCTACGTGGAGTCCGTGCACGGACGTGGGGCGGCGGACGCGGCGGCAGCCGGGCGGGCCAGCGGGGAGAATCACATGCCGATTGTGGACCCCTCACCGCAGATGATGTCGATGATGGAGATGGCGATGAAGACACTCACGCCGACGCAGCGGGCCACCTTGGAGCGGGCCCAGCAGACGATGATGAACGGCAGTCCGCCGTCACCCGATGACATGCGCGAGATGTTCCTCATTCAGCGTCAACTGGGTGCGTTTATGCAAACGATGCAGCAGTTTGGGCAGATGCCTGGTGGACGTGGTGGGCGTGGTGGCGGGCGTGGTGCCGGCCGCGGTGTCGGCCGTGGCGGTCGTGGCGGACGCGGGAAGTAAAAGAAGGTGGCATCTTGATTGCATGTATACGTTAATGGAGCCCTCCTTCTTGTTTCTCCCTTTGCAATCGGGGCTTTATATTATGTTTGATTCTACAAAAAAAGCAACTTCAGTCTTCTTCCGCCCCGTTACTATTTTATAAACAAAAAACCTATTTTAAATATTTAAAAAAAAATGTTTCTCAAGATAAATGTGGCGCGTCATGAAAGATGAGGCATTTTTTTTTTTTTAATTTTACGCGAGAGTAAACAAAGCACCTTTCGCTGATTCGGTGAACAAGTGAACATTTTTCGAGTGCTGCAGAGCAGTTCACTTTTCTTAATCTAAAAAGCTGCATGTGCTTAATTATTTACATTTTTTCGCTCTATTCATTTTTAAATAGTCCTCAATCTGCAAAGGTTATTTATTCAGGTCTTTTGTATTTCTCACCCTGCAGAGAAGCATCACATCATACTCTGAAAGATGACATCAAGGAGAAAGTCAGCGAATTCAGCGGTGAAGCGAGCACGCAGTGGCAGCAACAACACTAAAGCAGTCAAGAGTACTCGCAACAGTGCACACACTATCTCAACAGGTGCAACCAGTGCACCAGTCTCGCATGACTCCCACCTTCACCCTCACACCACATCTCTGGCAACTCGCAGTCCCAGGTCGTCGCCGTCTCCACCTCACGAAGATCCCCACAGCCGTGACGACAGCGACGAAGAGGTCGAAGAGCTGCAGCGCTTTTCCAACACCTCCGCCCACCCACGGCGTAGTCACAAGGTGTATCACAACAACAACAACAACAACAACAACAATAACAACAACAATGACTCCCCACCGCAGCTCTCCACCACCCCACCGCCCTCTCCACCTCGCGCAATCGACGACGCGGAGCTTGAGGCGAGGGCAGCGGTGCAGGGAGAGCCGGGGCAGCGCAGCGTGTACGTGTCCACGGAGCGTGGCTTTTACGTACGCGTCTCCCCGCCCGCGGCATCGTCGGAGAAAAAAACAAGTTTGAGCCCGTTCCCGCCACCTCCACCATCCGCATCACCCACGCCGTCTGTGCTGCTGTCAGAGCTACTCCTGGCAGAGGCGGAGCGCGCCGAAGCAGCCGCGAACGCCGCAGCAAACTCGGTGGATGTGCCTCTTTTTGGACTGCACGACGGCTTGTCCACATCTGTGCACACCCATCCAGTGGTGGAGCACGCATCGAGGCTGCTGCATCACGCGCCGCTAGGCGTGACAGAGGCGCGACCACGCAGCCGACCTCTCTCCCCTTCGCACAGCCACACTGAAGTGCTGGCACCGCTGGCAGTTCACATTGGCGTTGTCCCGCTGCCAGGCGCGAGCAACACGTATTCCACCGCAACCTCCCCCTCCTCTCCAGTTGCTGGTGAGGCGCCAGCTGTTCTGCCGTGGGTGCGTGCCCTGCATGCCGCCGCTGTTGCAAGTAAAGCAAATGCGACTTCCTCCACCAAGCGATCTCGATCCAAGACCGGCACGCCTGTGGTTGAAGTCAGCGACACTGCAAAAATGGCTTCCACAAGTTCTGATTTGGCGGCGGACAAAGACCAGCAGGGGTCCAAATGGCAGGCGGTGGAGACGGAAATGCTGCGTTCAAACGTGCGCTTTCTTCGCCCTCGTCGCCTGCGCACGCACAGTCAGACTTCCATCTCCAACGACGCGGATCACGCACACAACGCACCGTCACTCAACGCATCCACCGCGGACGGAAACGCGGGAGATGCATCGACAGCAATGATGACGACAACGACGAGCGAGGTGGTTGGCTGGTCGGGTTTGTTGCCCGGTGTGCAGCTTGTCTTGCGTGGTGCGCAGCCACCAATGGCAGTGGACAAGAAAGAGGGCAAGGGCGTCGACGGGCTTCCAGCGGATGCGCAGGTGTGTGTGGGAGCTGCCACCGTGATGGTGATGCTCGCGTAAAAGGGACGAATTGCACAGACTATTGGTCTGGTTGTTTTAAGAATAGAATTAAATAGCGAGGTGTGTGACTATTATTATGTATTTGTTTGAGTGTTCTCTTTCGATGGTTTGTCGAAAACATTTTTCTTGCAGCGTTTTTTTTTTGTATGTGGGATTGTCTTAGGCTCACATGCACTAGTTTCCATTTTGTCGTTTTTGTTCCGTCCATCATAAGTTGTCTCGTTATCTATGGGCATGTTCTTTTTGTTTTCTTCTTGTACTGTATTGAACTAAACATGAATATATATAAAAAAGATTCTTTTTTGAAAAAAATGCTTAGCATTTGAAGAAGGCGTTGAGAAAGCCTCATTAGTTTGTAGCACCGTGCTCACAATTTAAGAATGACGGGCTGTTCACTCAGTCTAAAGTGCTTGTCTCTATATATCACAAATTGTTTCCCGTATCTCTGCTTACGTTCGTTAAGACAATTTTCCATTTAAGGCACAAATTGACAAGCTCTGTTTGTTTGCCAGCAATGCCGTCACTCTCCACTCGGCCAGAGAACGCCTCCGCTAAACCATCTAAAAAGCCAGCTTCACGCGAGTCTACAGACGGTAACACCAAGCTGCACACGCCAGAGAAGGAAAAAGCCGGAGTCGATTCCGCCACCACCACAACTTCTAACAATTCCGCAAACACTGAGACAACGCCAAACAAGGTATTTGATAGCGCTTCAACGCAGAAGAAGGTTGTGTCGCCACACGTCAAACCCAGAGGAAAAGCAATGACACCAGCGGCAGCACCTGTGTCGACACGACGCCGCAAAAAAGCACCGCTCAAGCTATCCACCGTGGAGCGTCAACGCCTGCAGCGCCTGCAGCTGCTCCAGCTGGCCCGTCAGAGCGCGTCGGTGGCGGCGGCGCTGTTGTTATCCGACAAAGGCCAACCGCGGCCTACCGCTTCTCTTACGGGAACGCTGGAGAAACAGATAACAGAACGCAAAACCGCTGCTGCGGCGACTGCTGCGGCTGTTGATGCTGAGGGTGGGAATGGTATCAACCTGCAGGCGACCGAAAGAGGTGGTGTGTCGGTGCATGCGTTAAATGCAGCGGGGGTCATTGAGAAAGGGAGTGGCAACGCGGCACTCAAGAGGAGTCGTTTGAAGTGGGAGGAGGAAGAGGCCGTCAGTGGCTCTTTGGCGTCAGCGAAAGCGGTTAGGAGGGTTGCCTCCACTGATACTGCCGCACCACAGCTGAACAAGAGCGACGGTAGCGGTTTCACAAAAGGATCTGCAAACGCACAGAGCACCAGGAACGCTTTACCGGCATCGCCTCCGTCTGCTCTCCCGTATGGCACGACGGTGCCGAGCTCGTACACCCAGTTGTGGCGTGAGCTACTACAGATGCAATTCATCCAATCAGACAACGGCGATGCCAAGAGTGGCAACACAGCAGTCACGTTACGCCCCGCTTCCGCCGCCAAGGCGAAATCGACGCAGAAATCCGCTGCCGTAGCGCCTGTCCTGTCTGTCGCGGAAACCTTACCCTCTTCCACGCGTCCGCCTTCGGTGCTCTCGAGTCTGGCAGATGAACTTCAAGCACTGGATGCGCAGTGGCGGCGTTTCTTTTTGGGGAGCAGCGCTGAAGGATGTGGAAGCGGCTGCGAAGGCATCTCTACTATGCGGAGCGTGACATGTCCATCAACGCTCCTGGATCAGGCCTACGCGTCCCGCCTCACGTGTGGTGAGCAGTACACGATGCGGCGCTATGATGCCTTGTTCCAGCGCAACTGTATGCAGATGGAGCAGACGGAAGAAACAGAAGCTGATAAGACTGCGACATCAAGCTCTTTTCCCAGCTTCGTGCTGCATGGTGAGTTGGAGAACGCCCCGTTTTTCATGGACTATTTCTGATCGTCTGCTCTTGTTTCAAGTATTCATTTTTCCTTTTTCTGCTATAATTTCTGCTACTTTTCTGCTCTTAGAATACCACAAAACAATTTGAAAAATAAAGTGAAGGAAGCGAGAAAGAGCTGGGTGGGTTTTCTAAGTAACTCTCAAATAATCTATTTTTTTTTTTTTAAGTTTAACCGCCGCCGCGAAGGCATTGTGACACAACACTGAGATACTTCTATTTACCTTTCGTATTCTCTCCGTCTCTATCACTTCTCTTTATTCTTTCTTTGTTGTTGTTACTTGTGGTACTCCATAACAGAGCGTACACACGAGTTTATTCGAGTAAGTAGTAGCTGCGTATCTAATTGATTTATTCAAAGAAAACACATCTTAGCAAGATTTCATAATCCGTTCTCCTTACTAAAGCACTAGTCTAGCTTCTTTGGAGATTTCAAACACACAAAAAGCAGCAAAATAACCTCAGGTTGTTAAACTTTGCCATCGACAATAACTTCTTTCTTTGTTAATCTTAACCTCAAAAACAATTTAACAAATTTAAAATTAAAGGCTCTTTCACAGAACCTTAACGCATAGCAGATAAGAGAGCATATTAACAACAGCAGAAACAACAAAAACACTTCAAAAATGCTCCGCACCGGCAAGGATCAGTCACAGGGGCAGGCCTTCCACCGCCAGCTCCTCAGCGAGTACAACACCGACATCACTCTGGACAACTATGTCAGCTACTTCGAGCTGAAGCCCATCGCGAAGAAGATTGAAAAGATTCGCCAGCAGCTCGAGTCCAAGTACCGCAACCGCTACACCCACCGCGGCAGCGCGGTTGAGATGAGCCCGGTGTCCACGACCCTCACCCCCGGTAAACCGCAGCGCAAGCCAGACTTCTCGATGAGTCACATGTCCGCGCCGATCACACCGACGTCGTACAAAGAGGACAAGACGATGCCGACCGGCTCGCCCAACGCGCTGCTGCGTCAGTCACCGACCTCCGCGTTGGGCCAAGATGAGGACCGCAACGCTTGCAGCACCGCGGTCTTCGTGGACCCTCTGTCACCGCTGTTTTTTCAGACGACGGGCTTCGCCGAACTGAAGAGGACCGACACCGCCCTCGCCGCGCTGATTGAGGAGCGCATTCAACTGCAGGAGGAGTTCTTTGCGAAGCTGCGGAACTCGTACACAAAGGTAAAGCAGTACCTGACCAGGCTGGAGCGCGACTTCGTGGACGCCGCGGCGGAGCTGCGGACCTTCAGCGAGGAGCACATCCGCAACGCACTCCCAGCGAACTACATCCCCGCCCTCTACCTGAAGCTGGAGATTATCTTGAAGTACCGTGGACTGAACCTTCTCGCGTTCCGCAAGATCCTGAAGAAGTTCCTCGAGCGCTGCGCCTGCGACAGCCTGGAGCTGCAGCAGCGCGTGCTGAAGATTGACCGCGTGATCAGCTCGAGTAACGTGCAGCAGCCCTCGCTGGACCTGCGCGGGGCGGCCCTGGACTTAATCGCCGTCTACGGCACGGTTTACCGCTACACCTACGAGGAGGCCACGCTGCACATGCGGCAGTACGAGATTCGCACGGGCATGACGGCGCAGCGCATCCTGCCGAACAGCCAGACCTTTTTCTTCGCGGATGCCTTCCCGCATCACGAGAAGCCGGGCAACTTTGCCGTGCGCGTGCTCGCCGGCACGTGCAGCCTCTTTGGAGAGAAGATGATCACCGAGGTGCTGCAGTGCCCTCGCTACCCGGGCAACAGCTGCGGTAAGTTTGCGAACGGCGAGATCAGCGTCAACTTGTCCGGCCCCGTCCGCGGCGATGACGTCTTCGTGGTGCAGTCGATGGTCGGCATCGAGTCGGAGAGTCTCAGCAACTCCGGTGCGCTGATGGAGCTGGCGCTGCTGATTCACTCCGTCCAGCTCGCCGCGGCAGCCCGCATCACCGCCGTCATTCCCTTTCTTGCGTACACCCGCAACGTGGCCTCCATCTCCGCAGTGGCCGAGCTGATTGAGGCGATGGGCTGCCACCACGTGATCACGGTGGACATGCACAGCGACCAGGTGGAGGGCATGTTCTCCATCCCGATGGAGAGCATCTCGGCCATGTACGAGTTTGTGCGCTACGTCTCGAATCTGCTGAACAGCGAGGGGAACGAGTTCAAAAACATCACCATTGTCGCCCCGTCGGGTGAGTTCCTTGGTCGGGCGAAGGAGTTCGCCGATGCCCTCATGCGCTACAACGACCTGGACAGTGAAAAGCAGTTTGTGTCGGTCTGCACTGCTGTGAAGCGTGTTGAGACGCGGCAGACGCGGCCGTCCTCGCCGGCGCCGTCGCGCAGCCTCGGCAACGTGCCGGCCATCACCGTGTCCCGCCACAGCGGTGACCACGGCTGCGGCAGCAACAACAATGCGAACGCCGTCAGCGTCCTCTCGCCCGCCGAAGTGGCGGTGAACGCGGCGCCGCGCAAGAAGTCCACGCCGATCTGCGTCCCGCCCATCGGCGACGGCAGCGCCACGCCGACCAGCAGCAGCGCCATGGGCAGCGTCGAGCTGAACGCGCTCATCGCGAACAGCCCGGTAGGGACGAGCGTGGGCCACTACCCGCACAGCCCCACCACACCAAACGTTTACGACGCCGTCACCTCGGAGCTCTCCCCGCTGGCCGCGGACGCCAACGCGGGTGCGCCGCTCGCCAGCGCCGCCGCCCCGGCTGCCGCAGCGGCGGTGCCTCCGTCTCCGTCCTCCTCCTCATCCGCTGCCGCTACTGCTGCTGCTGCTGCCGCATCGACGAGTGCGGCACAGGCACAGCTGCGTCAGCGCCTGGCCACCGGCATGCACCGCAGCACGAGTACCCTCGGCATCGAGAAGGCGCTGCGGCAGCAAGAGGAGGGCCGTCTGTCGCTGGTCCGCCAGATCGAAGAAACGCGGACGGAGTACAAGAACTACGCCTTGGTTGGGGAGGCGAAGAACCGACTCTGCATCATCGTGGAGACGGTGATTGATGAGGCCGTGAAGATCACGCAGGTGGCGAAGAGCTTGCAAGAGAATGGGGCGGAGCGCATTATCCTCGTCGCGACGCACGCCGTCATGTCTGGCAAGGCGGTAGAGCGGCTGATTGCGGCCCCGATTGACCTCATCATTGTGACGGACAGCGTGAACCAGGACGAATTGATGAAGAACCCGCAGCTTGCGCGAAAGCTGCGCGTGGTGCCAATTGCGCCGCTGCTTGCCCGTGCCATCGAGAAAATTCACACGGAGAATACATTGGCCACCCTCTTCGACAAATCATAAGCGTTATTGACAAGAATGCGCAGGTAAGTGTTGTGGCAAATTGTAATGGCCAATTTAACCTGAGACACTGCAGCTGTGTCTTATCTTCGCTTCTTCTACCTAATTTTCTTTTTTGTTTTACCTTCACAAAATGTCTGTTTATTAACTGAGGTCTTGTAGCGCGGTAAGTTGAACGCCGCGTTTACCAGTACCTCTCCTCTGTGGCTCAATAAAAGCGGCAATTGTAATTTTTTCTTTTTCTTTAAAAATTCTCTACTTACAGTGTTTTTTTGTGTATATCAAATTAAGGGTTACAGCTCTGTCGTGAAATGTATGTCGACTTTCGTGCTTGTTTTTGTTTGTGGGTCTGTGGCGGGATTAAGGTGCTTTGCAACGCAAAAACGAAAAAAAATTTCTTGTTTGTTTTCCGGCATGTCAATATGCCCTCCTACTTTAGGTCTGTTATTGCTTATTTGTGACACCTTGTTGGACGTGTTATGAGTTTCTGCGCTCGCAGGGACAGGACAAGCTTTTGTTCAGTTCTTATCCAATTGATAAAATATAATTACACTACTTCACTTATTTTTTTTTTTTACTTTTGACGCCTTTTCTATTATGGTTCAATTACTACGCTACGTTTAACAATATTGAAATTGACACTGGTAAATAGGTTAGAATTGCTCTCGTTAGTTAACCGATGGCGCAAGCAATCAAGGTAGCAACAGTAATTGTTAGCGTTGCATCGCGCGAAACGATGCCACATCGAAAAGTGCTGTGTATCTCTGTGCATTCCACATAGCAGTCTCCGAGTCGTTTTAACGCGCTTATCTAGAGAATTTTTTTTTTTAGATTTTATCGACTTTGCCCATCGTGAGAGCTGGTACCGGTTTATTAACGTGACGAATGGCTCTCTCCTTCTTCGCTTCTTCCCTTTCCCTCCGCAATTCTCCCTGTGCTGCTTCCCTGGCTCTCTATTAAACCCTATTGTACTACGAGTAGGTGTACACAATTTCGCGCTTACCAAAACTGTATCTTAACGCTTGTCTTTTGACTATTCTATACAAATATCGTGACCTTTTTTTTTTCTTATTGAAGTGCCTCTTAAACGCTAGTCATTTCTGGTCTTTTCGTCTCTAATCTTTGTTTTCTGCTCTGTTTATTTTAAAGATACATATTTTCTTCTCCTTTTTTTGTTGCTCTGCTCTGCTTTGTTGCCACCGTACATCCCTCTCTGCTTTCAGTTAACGCCGACTACATTTATCTCTCTCCTTTCTTCTCTCGCAGCGTGGCGCCTTCGTAGTGTTAAACTTTCATACAAATTGAAGTCTTTAAACGCACATGGTTGTGTTTCTGCCATGGCGCTGCACACCCTTTCTCGTAGCTTCTGCTATTCAGCGTGGCGTTCGCTGTTCATCATTCTCTTCTCTCTTTTTGTCGCAACTACTTTTTCGCGCATGGTGAGTTTTACGACGCAGACACTCACTAATGTTGCCTCCCCCTCTTCGAAATTCGAGCAGCGAGTTGTCCCCACACCTCGCATGCTGGTCTTTGCACACGCAGCCCCTATGCACTCCACACTGCCACCCGCGGCGCCATCGGAGCCCTGGCAGACCCTCAACGAGTCTCTCCTGCCTTACCCAATCTTTTATGCAGCCACTGCGGTGCTGGACAACTCCATTGTGCTGCTCGGTGGCTGTCTAACTTCAACCTGCGCCGTGCCGCTTGGCACATCCACAACAAATGGAACAGGCATGCAGAGTATTTTGCAGGGGACAACGAAGCCGCAGTCGGGCTTTTTAAATGAAAGTGCCACCGGGAGAAGGAAGCTATCTTCTCTGTTAAACGCTACTGCAGATAATGTTCGTGATGAAAGTCGTACACATCCGTCAATGTCCCCACCACTGCTCGGCGTCGACTCCCCGTATCACGAGCGCTCCATCGCCCTCGAGGTGGAGACCCAAACGATGATGCCCCTGCACCGTCTCACGCTGCCCACCGGACGGGGCTTTGCCGGCCGCCACGCCGCGGTTACGCTGACGGACACCGTCTACGTCCCACGGAGCTGTACGATGACGACGTTGTCGCCTGCCGACATTGCTGCGCTGTCGGAGCACGACTTCCACGAGCTACAAACTTTTTATGCCTCTGTCATCGCATTCTATCCAGAGGACAAGAAGAAGAAGAAGAAACAGCAAAAAAGGTCGACACCTTTGCGCGGTCTGCAGGGTGAGGCGGACGACGGCGGTGTGGACGCACCGTCTTACAACCTAAGCTACTACGAGGTGCCCATTGATCGGGTGCGGGTGAACGCGAGCTGCACGGCTCTTGCGACGGAGAACAAAATTCTCATCATTGGTGGCTTTCTACTGTCGCAGCAGCGCGTGACCGCCAGCGTGGATTCCTTCAACGTCGTGACGCGCAAGTACGATGCGGAGGTGGTGTACCTCTCCTCCCCTGTGCTGCAGCCCTCGGTGGCGACGTCGACGGGTTTTGCCGCCGTCGCCGGTGGGTGGACTTATGCCATGGACGAGAAGTCAAGTTATAACCTCTCTTTAAAGGCCAGCACATTGTCTTCCTCCTCTTCGGCGCCTCCCACACCAGTGCCAACAAAGCCCGTGGTCCAGTACCTTTTTGATCTGCTGTTCTTCGACGGCGATCGATTTAGCCGCCAACGCCGCAGGCCTGACCTTGTGGGTGCACCACGCATTCCACCACGGCTTGGTCGGCGCGTGCGTGCGTCCTCTCTCTCGTCCATCTGCCTCTCTCCTGTGGATGCGGGTCTGCTGCCAGAGGGGGCGGTGCGAGACATCCTACTCTCTGAAGCCGGGTGTCACGTGGAGGTGTTTGGTGGCCAGGTGGTGCTGACAGATCACAACTTGGGCCACCTAGCGGTGCTCGATTTGCGGGCGACGTCAACGCAGGGGGTACGCCGTGACTCGCCCGGTACGGTGCTGGCAGGTGCGATGCATGACCGCCCGATGCCATCACTAGCATCACCACAACCACCAGTGGAATTTGCAGTGGGGAGCTTCGCAGGAGGAGCAGCAGCGGCAGCGGATGTGGAGCGGAGAGCCGCACGTGCGATGTGGCAGAGCGATGCTGGGCACTGGTTGCTGCTGGACTCCGAAAACAAAATAAAAGGAAAAGCCGATGTCAGCAACACATATAGAAGCACCGGAAGCAAGAGGAGTATTAATGTAAAGGCGGAGTCAGAGAAAACAGAACGTCTCACAAGTGCAGCCGTGTCACCCTCCATCACTGCCGCTGATTCAGCGTCGTCTGTCACCCCCCTTTCGCCATCGTCCTCGATTTCATCCTCGCAATCGTCCTCGTCGTCTTCGACAGACACGACGAGCACCACAAGCACAACGAGCACGACCACCACGACCACGACGGCAGCCCCAACTCCGCCACCGGAGCCGATTTATCATTATCGCTGGGAGCGGCCGATGCTTATCCCGCTGCCCCTATCACTCCCACGCAGCGCACTGCAACGTGAAAATGCACAGGGAGCAGCAACAACTCCGTTGAGAGTTCCGCTGCCCGCGGAGGGTAGCGAGAATGCGACCTCCACAACGACAACGTCAACCACAGTGGAGCCGCCAGCGACGACGACCCGACCACCGGATGCGGACCCGACCACAAGCACAATTCTTGTGTTTATGGCCCTCGGTGGGGAGGACGTCTGGACGCAGGAAGTCGTGCCAACTGGTGAAGCGCACGGCACGAGGGCAGAGGTCTTTCCGAGTTCACTTGCTGATTCTTCTGTGAGGACGTCTTTTAGGGGAAACTTTGATAGCGCTCTGCGCGGAGAGGAGGTGGTGGTGCGTCGTGCGGCCGCGCAGCGGTGGGCGCGGCGCGCCGTGCCAGACCGCGATTACGATGCTGGCCGCGCCGACTTGCTGGCAGTTCGGATGCCGACGCCGCTCTGGCCGGCCGAGTCGACCCTGCAGACCACCTCGGAAGGCACCATCCACCTCGACTTCCCTGATGTGAACTTCACTCACTACTGCTCCTGGCCGCAGCCCCGGTACACGGTGCGAGCGGGCGGAGAAGAAGGTGAAGCGAAGGCGGAGCACCACGTAAGCGGGGAGGAGGACGTGGTGTGTGCCGTGCGACTCAGCAGCCGCCGCGACTGCGTCGGGAACACCGCCGGCACCCTCGACGCCTTGTACGATGGCCACCCCAACGCGTCTCTCCTCTTCACCGCCAGTGGGAGCACCACCCCGGTGTACGTCTGCTTCGGCTTTACTGCCCAGCCGCCGGCGTGGCCGCTGTGCCGGACGCAGCGCTCCTTCTCGGTGCTCAACCCGATGATGCCGCTGCGCATCCTCGACAACGCCCCGACGACGCCGCCGTCGCCGCCGCCGACGCCGTCGCGCGACCCGTCGGACAAAACTACGAGCTCACCGCTGTTCATACTGGCCGTGGGGATCAGCATGGTGACACTGCTGGTCGCGGTGCTGTTGGTGGCGCGGCTGCAGCAGGTGCCGGAGGAAGGGCTGTTGGTGGACGACCTCTTTGCGCGGAATGACAGTCGCAGCCTCAACCGGCACGGGCACCAGCCAGGGAGGATGGGTGAGCTCCTTGGCAATTACACACGACTGCCGGGACAGGAGGGCGAAGGTGGCGACGGGAACGGACGAGGAGACGAAGACGGCGGCGGGGAGGGGGAGGGCAGCAGCGGCGGTGGCCCGCACGCATTAACGCGCCGTGCGGACTTCAACTACCTCGTTGCCTCCGTCGCAGCGACGGACGAGGCGCGCATGCTGGAGGCAGCGGCGGATGTGCTGCGGCTGCACCAGCACCGCTACCGCATTCTCTCCCGTGTGGGTCAAGGTGCCCACTCGCTCTGCTTCTTAGCTCTGCGTAAGCCAAGTCCTGTCGCCCCAACAGGAAGTGCGGCATCTGGGCTGGGTGTCGGGTTTAACGGGGGTGGCGGGGGCGGGCGACGTGGAGGGCCGCGCTTTCCCGCCTTTCCACTTCCCGCCTTTGCCACCGCGGGGGGAGGGTACGGGTCAAACCCACACAGCGGTCACAACGGCAGTGGCAACAGCACGGCCACCGCCGCCGCCGCAGCTGCCTCCGCGTCCTCCTCTCTGTGGGCAGCACGTTATGACCAGAAAGCTGCCGTGGTGGTGAAGTACACGCAGTGCCCCGATGACACCACACGGGCCGTCATCACGCGTCTGTGTGAGCGTCTGCGTGACCTGCAGTCAAGCAGTGGCGGGGCCACAGGCGGAAGCGGCAGAAGTGGCGCAGGCGCAGCGACGACAAGTTACGGTGGGAGGTGCAGCCATCGCAGTGGAAGCAACTACAGCAACAACACGATGAGTAGACACAGCCGGACAAGCAGTGGCGCCGCTGCAGCAGGAGCCGCGAGCTGGACACGAGATGATCTTCAGGAGCAGCAGCAGCGCAGCGAGCAGACAGCCCTGCAGCGACGCACACCCCTTCCGTCCGAAGTGACGTCGCGGGCGGTGAGTGGGATGTCGACTATCCCGGCTCCGATGCCGCATGAAGCCGCCGGCCCAACGAGCCATTCGACAGTGGAAGGTGCTGCGACTGGTGAATGGAACAGCCAAGCACAAGGCCCGTCGAAACTTTGTACGAACGCGAATACCAAATCAGTAACCGCCGCAGAGGCATACACACAAGAAGAGCTTGACGAAATGAATGAAGAGGGCGTTTGTGCTTGGCTGGACGCCCACGAAGTCGACATCGTCCTCTCCCTTTTTCTGCTCCTCCCTGCAGACCTCTTCGTGTCGTATGAGGTGAGCGTGTTGCAGCAACAGCAGCAGCAGCAACAGCTGCGGCAACAACAGCACGCGTTCTCGTCCCATTCGCGCGGTTCCGGTTTAGTGATGGTAGGAGGTGGGAGCGTGGAAAGCCAGACAGCGAGCCTGTACCGTGTGACGGCGCAGTGGAACCGTCAGTGCATGTACATCGGCGCACGGCACCGCAGTGACAAAAATGACAACGCGGATGGGGAGAAGGGGGACAACAAAACAAAGGCGGATCGCCTCAGTGAGACGGCCCGTCAAGTCGGCAGAGAGATTCGTGATCGGTTGAAACGCACCGTCTTTACGGAGTCGAAAGTTACAGCAGGACGCAAGAACGCTGAGCGAGTAGCAGAGCAGCGACTCTCACCTGCGGCGCGTGCTTTCGTTGCCTCGCTGTCACGTCCAGCGACGAGGGTGTGCTGGGAGGCTTGCATGAACCCGCTGCGTCCCTCCACCGTGAGCCCGTGGAGTTTGTGTCTCGTGATGCCGTACGAGCGTGCGGGTGACTTGGTCGACTTCATGGCACGTGGCCAGCAGGTGATGTCGGCGGATGCGTGGCGCGTGCCCGGTTACTGGGGAAGCTGCACGACGGCACAGGACACTGCACCAGGCGAAGCTGAACGTGACACCGCGAGAGATTGCAACACGGAAGGTAGGGCTGTACACGAGGGTTTTGATGCGATACTTACGCTGACAGACGCAAAGCACTGCTGGACAGAGTCGCTGCTCTGCTCACTTCTCTTTCAGATCAGCGCGGGGCTGCAGCTGCTGCATCAGCAGTCGCCACCGATTCTGCACGGCAACGTGAAGCCGACGAACGTGCTGCTTCGCGAGCCAACGGTGTTCTCAGTGGCCTGCCGCCGCGTTTACCGCACACCGCTGCCGCGTGGCGAGGCGCACAACAATCCGAGTCTCCACGCGCTGCACACACCAGAGGCGGGCGGCCAACCGCAGTCGCGAAGCCCGCACTCCTTTCAAAGCAATCAAGGCCTCACCGATCTCAAGCACCGCACCAACGCTTACATGCACAACTCCGCTGCAGCCGCCTCCGTCTTGCGCTCGGGCTCGCCGTCGTCGTTTGCCTTCCACACGGGAAACACGACGCTCCCAGCACCGGCATCCAAAGCAATCATGGAGGCATCACCGTCAGAGGGTCCGCAACCGCGGCCACCGCCCGCGGAGTGGTACTTGAGCACCAAGTCGTACCTCCCTGTCAGCCTCACCGACGGTGGGATGTCGTGGTGGTTGTCCGTGCAGTTGCCGCAGCGCCTGCGCGGCTGCTTCGGCTTTACAACACGCTCCACGCTGCGTCAAACCGCCGCGGGTCGCTGCTGGCTGCGTCGGTACTGCACCGCATCTGAGAGGACAACAAACGTGGAGGCGGAGGGTGCAGCGGGGGTACCATGTGCCACGTCCGTTACCGCCCTGGCCCACTTCCTCTACACCTTTGTGGGCGTCCCTCCGCACATCGCGCCGGAGCTTGTGTGGGGTCAGCTGTGCTCCCTCTCCTCCGCTGCCGCACTTGGGCTGGCAAACAGCAGCGTCAACAGCGGCACTCGCCGTCAGTCCAGCAGTTACGCACGCCGCGCACGCAGGGAATTGCTCGACGACGGCGCCGGTCCCTCAAGACGCACCGCAGCGCCGCGTCGTAGTCGTCACCACCACCCTCACCCGTCGACTTCTTCTACGCAGCCGGATCCAGTGAGTGCGTCACCGTTTACAGCAGTGGTGCGTGTCATGCAGCCGGACAGCAGTGACGTCGCAGCGGCCGCCGCCACCGCAGCAGCAGCAACAACAACGACAACGACAAAGTCGGAAGTCCCCGCGTTGCACGTGGAGGCTGCCGCAGAAACTCGACCTCTGGACGGGGAGCGGCACAACACTGAGGCGGGGGAGGTTTCGCGCGATCTCGATGATGATTTAATGTTTAATGACGTGTTCGCAGACGAAGAGAGCTACAGTGACAACAATAATAACAATATCAGCAATGCCCAAGATGCTGCTCAACAAATTAAGATTACGTGTGCACAAGATAGCAGTGCGGGTGAAGCAGAAGATCCTCTTCGAGCTCAGACTGAGAATGTGCCGAGCAATGATCGCAGTGGTGCGAGAGTCAGCAACAGCAGCAGCAACAGTAGCGCGACTACCATGAGTGACGACGAGGCTCGTCTGCCGGACGACAGCACGGATGCGGAAGACCAGGACGAGGAGGAAGACGACTACGAGGAGGGCGTCTTTACACCAGAGGAAGCCGCGCTTTTGACATCCACCATGTGGAAAGCGGAGGGCCTCACGCGTGTTTCGCGGCCATCCGTGCGTGATCGTCCGCACCGGAGCAGCAACATCGATCGCAGCCACAGCGCGGATGGGTCAACGAACAATGGTGCCGCTGGTCCCTCGACATCCCACGCACGACCGCCATCGGTGAGTCGTCTAGTAGGCGGCGTGCCGTCGACGTTATCGGATGCGGCGCCTCCGCACCCATCCACTTCGCCGCTGCCGTTTCCGCTGCCGAGCGCGACTGCAGCAGCGGCCTTCTCTCCTCTCCTCCCATCCCACACCGCGTTCTTTGCTCAGCGCCAGCCACATGGGTACGACCGCCACGGCACAAGCGGTGGTCTGCATGGCGGAGCACCAGCCGGGGGAGGGAGCCAGACAAGCTCGAGTGTGTATGAGATGCTCATTCAGCGTGTTTTGACGATGGACACGGCGAGCGATGTGTGGAGTATGGGGCTGCTGATCTACGAGATGTGCACGGATGCACTGCAGCTCCAAGCGAGCACAGTAGATGATAACAACAGTACCAACAACAACACGGAAGCAGGCGACGGGAGAGGTGGAGTAAGTGAGGAATCGGAAAACAAAAGCTCCGACGCCACCGAGGCACCCTCTGCAACTTCGAAGCTGGCCCAGCGTGCCTTTGCCGCACTGCTAGGCGACCTCTACACCTTAGCACGCAGCAACACCACCTCCGTTCCGCACACAGGGCCGCAAGAGAGGAATGACGAGAGCACACCGAGCGCAACCACCGCAGCGCCGAGAGCACCAGCGACGACCTCTCTGCGCTACGAGAGTGCGGGTGAAGAGGACATAGACAGCGACCGTACGTGCTGGCCGCGCTCTTGTGCGGTGGAGGACGAAGTCGCCTGCGCTTTCACCCGCGCGGGGTACAGCCCCACCTTTGCAGCACTTCTGGCACGTGTGCTCTCGCCGGTGGCAGCGCGGCGGCCAACCGCGGCGGAGGTGGTGGACCAGGTGCGTCTCGTTGTGCCCTTCCATTCCGCCACCGGTGCCAGCGCCGCCGCTGCTGCAGCCTCTCCCAATGTAAACGGCAGTCCCTGTATGAATGCGCTGCCTGATGCGCATCTTGCGGTTTCACAGCACGGCAATGGTCGAATTGACCTTGGACGGAACGGTGGCTACAGCCCCTCCGCGTTGCCTTCTTCCTCACCTGCTGCTGGAGTTCCACCGACTACACGCGCGACGACGGAGAGCGACAGCGGCGATAGTGGCAGGGCAGCAGCCGCTGCCGCAGTGTTGAATGAACGAACTGCCGTGATGAAGCTGCGCAAGCGGTGTTGGTGTTAGGAAGCCTTTATTCAGCGNGTGCTTGTTGACCGTCATTTGCATTTTTTTCCCACGCGAATCAACTTTTACGAATGCCTATGCGCTCTTTCCTCTTCAGCAACAACAACAACAAAAACATCAGCATCAGCATTAATTGAAAAAAGAGACTTTCAGCGGTGCGTTTTTTAATAGAAGCTTTTTTTCTGAATCAAGGCGATGGTGCAGTGGCCAAGTGATTAGAAAACCCAAAAGAAATAGGAAAGCAACTCTTCTTATTGCAAATTTGGTTTTATTAAAATGAAGCGAGTATACAATGCTTTTGCTCTTGTCGTGCATTTATGCTTCTTGACTCCTTCCTCTCTTCACCTTAACAAAGTGGTGTCTGCTTTGCATATCCTGAAACAGTATCCCTGAGTTGTGGGCTGAATCTTCCACATCCGTCAACTCTCTAAGAGGCGCTAGCCTCCTTCATTCGGCTTCTGCCCCTAGCTCTCTAATACACTTTAAATATTCATTTTCTCAACCTATTTACTTATACAAACGGGTGTTATCCCAATTTCATATCAGATTCCTCTCTTCACATATTTTTTCTAGAACCGGTCTCCATATCTGTTTATTTAATTTTTTTTTCCTGATCGTAGCCCGTGCTGATAGTAACTGCTTCCCTCAGTTTATCCTTCCTTTTTTTTGTCAAGTGTTGGCGTGAGCGTACTTTTTCTCTCTTGCTTCGTTGCCGCTTTGTCTGTCAGTTGTATATTTATTATTGATTTGTTTGTGATTGATTTGGAGCCTGTTTGCTGGCTCTTGCCGTTCTTCTTTTTATCTTCCCTGTTCGTTTCTCTTATTTAGCGATTACATCTATTTCACTTTCTGTCTTTTTCACGTGTCAGTTTGCCAGCTGCTCAGTGAACGTTCTAACCCTGTTTATTGACTCTGCCAAAAAAAAAAAAATTTCCACATTTTCTACGGCGATACGCTTTAATTCGTCAACTGTCTCAGCCTTTTTTTTTTTTTTTGCAACACGAAACCCTGATTGGTGCGTTGCGTCCGCAGAAGGCTGTGTGCTCATTTCAGCATCAAAGTTTTCACAAGTTTTTTGTTGTGCTCCTTTTTTACTGCTTTTTTTTTTTTGGCCGCATTTCCTGCTTCTATTCATTTTTGTTTTTCTTCTTACTTTCTCCTTCCTGCTATCCTCTAGTTGCTCAATAGGTGTTGACATCACATATACCAAATTCTTTTTGACTTTTTACAGTTGAGTTGTGCTTATTTGTATTTTTAGTCGTTCTTTCAATAATGGTGTTGTCAGTTACGCACGGGATCTCCCATACTGCGCAAAGGGCAGCGAGATCGCATGAACTGCGCCTCACTTTCAACGCGCGTTTCTTGACGTTGCTTGTCTTTCTGCTTATCTGTTTTGCTGTTCGGCCAAGCGAGTCCGCTGAGCGGTATGTCACGGTGCGAAAAGGCCAAATACTTCGAATTCCGCCGAGCCCCAATGCGACACAACGCACAGCACCCACAAGCAAGATTCATAAATCAACAATGATGTCTTTGTCAACGTGCGAGCCGTCTGTTGAAGGGTGGGACGTCGTGCGCGGCGCCGCTCTTCAGCACGTGGGCTACCACGCCGCGGCCGCTCCCTTTGGCCGTCATGTTCTCGTACTGGGCGGCGTAGCAAACCTAGAATACCCCGTCGACGTGTACAACTATACGCAGCGGCACACGCAGCGCGGCATGAACCTCTTCGACCCGGTAACTGGTCAAGTTGTCGTTCCGGAAGAGATTTTAGTGAATGACACGAGCGTCGACTGCCCAGTGTCTTCCAAGTGGTCCTATCATCTGGCTGAGCACGACATACATCAGGAAGTCCAAGAAAGCAGTGCGCCGCGCTGTGTGGAGGCGCGACGAGGAAATGGGACGACGGCGGCTGTCCTGTCCGTTCCTGTTGTGGGCAGCGGCAGCACCGTCCAAGTGCGCAACCGCCTCTACGCCTTTGGTGCGTGTAACACCATTCCGGATGGTGTGAACATGGACCTTCTGCGCCGGCCTGCGTTAGAACAGAATGATCATTTTTGGAACCGTCAACACGGTCATCGCAAGGCGGATGAAGAAACTGCTCCGTCGCCAGAGGCGCAGTACGTGGAAAATTACCTGCGCTCCGTGCTGCGTATCCAACTTTATCAAAACAAGACAGTGACTACTACAGGAGAGACCAACGTCATTCACCAGCAGATCTTGTATCAGCCGTCCACCATGGCGCTGCGCTTTAACGCGACGTGCGTGGCTGGCGGACGGGGTATTATCTACATCATCGGCGGTTTAGATGCGCGGAGTGGCGAGGCCGTGTCCTCTGTGGCTCAATTCGACACGGAGTCCGACACGTTTGTCGACGGCGTGTGGTCCCTCAGCGAGCCGGTCGTCACGCCAGCCGCGGCCTTCAGCGACGATCTGCTCCTTCTCACGGGCGGTTACGCGATGCTGGAGGACCCGACCATCTTCAATCCAACACGGCAGCGCCGGGCCTTTCGCACGAGGCTCAGCGTCCTCGACAGCGTGAAGGGCATGTTAGACCGCAGCGTGGCGCACTACGCGATGGAGCGGCAGGCAGCGACGTTGCAGTGGACCTCGCCGCAGCTTTTTGTGCGCGGTGTCGCGGCATTTCTGCTGGGTAGCGGGGGCAAGAAGCCGTATGGCGGTCTCGCGTACTGGGCAAATATGTCCACCGCCCTGAGAAGCGCCGCCGCGCGACACGACGACGGTGAGGAAGGAGAACAGCAAACAGAGTTCCGCAAAGACGATACATCGCTTGAAAAAACTTTTGCTTACATTCGGCAAGAACGTCTAGCCGTAAGGACAGCAACGGCTTTAGAAAATGCGGATGCCGGGACGCAGACGGACGACGCGGGTGCAGCTCCTCTCCCTTCGCGTTCTCCACACCTCAAAGGCCAAGGCATCTTCGACTTTGCGGAGTTCTCTTTGGTACCGCAGCGCCGCGACGCCGTGGTGGCGATGTGGCCGTCGGAGGATGGCGCTGCTGTGACGTTTTACCTCTTTGGAGGTCGCAGCCTCGCTCTTTCTGCGTCCGCGCGCGATGATGCGGAGAAGGATGTGTTCAAAGCAACGTTTCGCTTTTGCGCCGAGGACAACGCCCAACGCACCAATCGCTCTGCAGAAAAGAAAAGTGCAAAAGCTGCAGTGGCGCGTCTGACGACTGGCCGACTGCGTCATAGTCTCGGAACACAACCGGCGGCACTACCAAAAGTGCTGGGCTTCACGTACGCGCGTGTTATGAAACCGATTCCGCACAGCCAGTCGAGCACGCCAATTGCTTATGATGACAGCACAGGTGCTACAGCCTTGCTCTCTCTTACATCAAACGCGGTGCAGCGTGAGGGTACAGCTGCTTCCTTGAAGACCGCCGCTGTCCACACGGGAAAGGAAAATGTTCTAGAGGAGTCGTCAGCAACGGTGTTCAACGAGTTGGCGGTGCCCAACAATCATGGCCGCACCTGCGTTGCCGTCGACGGTTACACGCCCCTTTGGTACAACATCTCGTTTTCGGTGCTGCTCTCGTACTCGAGTACAGCGGAGGCGTGCCCTGGTATCGAGGGGAAACCGTCTTCCGAAGCGTCCTTCTCCACCTGCGCGTTGCGCCTCTCCCTTTCACCCCAGTGCGACGCGGCCCTGGTGGAGTTTCGCCACCTGAGCCCTCTCAACGCACGCTTGGTGACTGTCCCGATTTACGATGAACAGGGAAACGTGACAGGGCAGCAGAAGGCGTTTGCGGTGGCGCAAACGCTTCTCATTGGCTCGCTGGAGCGCGGCGTGGTGCACGTGATGGCCACAGGGGAAGAGGGACGGAGAGCGACACCATCGAGTGGTAGTGGTAGCAGTCGTAAGAGCAGTAGCACTGAGAGCAGCAAGCGCGACATAGGTGGCCGTGATGGTGAAGGTCAGCGCGGCGACAACGGTGCCGCTGAGCGTGCGAATAATGGGCAACTCAGCCATCCACGTCACATCACGTGGTGGTCAAAGGGTGGCGTGGCCGCGTTTCTGCGGTCTCTGTTGGCGGGGCACCACTCGGATGCGGAACTCGCAGACAAGGGCCACTCCAGCAAGGCGGCCGCTGATGACGCGAGTCGATTCTTTTATGAGAAGGACCTGGTCTATGTGTGTTTCTCACGCCGTCGCAGCGCTGTGGCGGACTGCGGTGCGTCATCATCACAACTAAACGGCGGTAATGTCAACTTGGGGTATCAAAATATTGCCTATCTGTCAAACGACACAAGAGCGTCGGCGACATTGAACCACGACAACAGCACGGATGAGCTACGAAGCCTAACCGCCTCCACGCTTCATCGCAGTGGGCCGTGCAGCACGCGCTTCTACGAAACGCTGTTCCCACACGCACCATTTCTGCTCTCTCCCGAAGTGGCGTGTGCAAACAGCAGCAACAACCACAAGGACAACAACGACGACGATAGCGATGACGGCCCTGTTACGCCGAGTCAGAGGCACCTTCTTCGGCCCTGGATGCTCCTCACCACCCTCATTGTTTTGCTTGTTGTCATCGTCGTGTACATAGTGGTCACCTTCGTGCTCATGCCCGGCTACGCCTTCACCCGCACTCGACGCCGCAATGGTGCGGGTGGCGTGCACAACCTGGCCGTCGTGGGCGGGCCGGACCCGGACCAGCAGCGCAGCCTTCTGCCGTACCGCGAGGCGCGTATCTTTCTCGGTCAGGGTGGCGTGGGGGTTGGCGCAGGCGGTGGCGGCGGCAACGGCAACCCGTACGGCTTGGCGGATGACGAGGTGCCAGACGAGTACGAGACGGCGCTGAACGCCGCCGGGGTGGGTGCGGGCCTCACGAGCCTCGAAGCGAGCTGGGACACGGCGGACACCGCGACGCGACGGCGGCGCCTCTTGGACGGCAAGTACGAGGTGATTCGCAAGCTTGGCAAGGGCAGCTTCTCGGTGGTGTACCTGGTGCGCCGCATCACCGATGACACGACGTACGCGCTCAAGTACCTGCAGTGCAGCGACGACGTTGACCGGCATGAGGCGATGAAGGAGTGTGAGGTGGTGTACGCGTTGCAGGGCCACCCCAACGTGATTCAGCTTTTTGACATGTTCATGTCGTACCGGTTTGATCGGCACATGGTGACGGTGCCGCAGTCGCGAAAGAGCCGCGCCGCCGCGGCGGAGGAGAAGAAGCAGCAGAAGAAGATGAAGGCGAAACACAAGAACAACAACAACAACAGCAATCCGCCACAAAAAATAGAGGGCAAAGCTCTAGGCGGAGGTGTGGACGGTGAAGCGGAAGACCGATTTGGTGACGACGACATCAACAACAACAACGACCGTCCCTTGACGGTAGAAATTGCCGGTGCGGAGGCGAACCCGGTGCGCAGCCGTGGCAGCTCTCGCCGGCTTCTCGGACCATCCCTGCAGTCCCCACAACCACCAACGCCGCAGCCTGGCACGGGAGGTAACGACGAAGCAGGCACTGATAACGATAATAACCTGTACGTTAACAAGTACAGCTCCAGTGCGCTGGTCGATCAGAAAGACGTGGCACGCGACAACGCCAAACGATGCGCGGACAGCGCGGGTGATGCATCGACGGAGGGTGCAGCGACGGCTGCGGCGGCAGCGTCGACGAATGCAGCGGCACCGACGACGGCGGGGTCCGATCAGCCCTCCATGCAGCTCCTCACTGCCTCGTCGTCCAACGCAACATCCGCGGCGACTTCAGCGACGTCTCGCCCCATCGTGCACATGGACAGCACGTACTTTGACGCGATGACGGCAGGGATGCTGCGCGAAGACGGCACGGAGAGCCCCACCACGCCCTCCGCACAAGAACAGCAACAGCAGCAGAAGCAAGGTCAAACAACGAAGAAGGACGAGGAAACGAAAGGGACAGTAGAGGGTCAAAAAGAGCACGAGGCACAGCAGCAGTCACCGCATCACCACCAACGCGGGTTATCCTCCCTGCAAGCGGAGCGCTACCTGAGCTTGGTAATGGCCTACCACGAGCGCGGCGACCTCGCGCGCTGGGTGCGGCAGCGCCGTGCTCTGCAGCCTTTTATTCCCGAAGCGACAATCGTCAGCATCGCCTTTCAAGTCCTCTCCCTCTTATCGTACATGCATCACAAGCACCAACCCCCGATCATTCACCGCGATTTGAAACCCGAGAACATTCTTCTCACCACGCACGTTCACTACGAGAACGTCAACGAGGACTTTTTGCCGATTGTGGTGACCGACTTTGGTCTGTCTCGTGTCATGGACAAGACGTTCTGCGAGACCGGGGTGGGCTCGCTGCCCTACGTGGCGCCGGAGTGCTGGCAGCGACGGTACTCGACCAAAGTCGACATCTGGGCCCTCGGCTGCGTCCTTTACGCCGTCTGCTCAAAGCGAGTCGACAGCAGCAACGTGAAGGTCATGTTCAGTGAATGCACGCAGCCTGACTTCCACGCGCGACTGCGGCATGAGCTGGAGAACATTTACGGCTACAGTGACCGACTGGCCTGGTTTGTTACGCAGCTGCTCGCGGTCAACCCGGACGATCGCCCGACCGCCGCCGAGGCGCTGCGGATGCTGCGGCGGCAGCCCACAAACGAAGCCGGTCGACCCCTCTTTGCCGGGCCGCCGCTGGCGGCGCTGCTGCGCCCTGCCACTGAGAATCCGCATGATGAGCAACAAGAGCAGCAACCACAGCAACAGATTGACACTGCAGAAAGGAGAGATCGTCGCAGTTCGAATGCGGAGAGCGAGGTCTTGCACGCACCGCGCCTGCCCGCCATCCAGCTCACAACGCGCGAAGTCTCCTTCGCTTCCCTCAACACCCCGTCCACGTCGGAAACATCCACCACGCCGGTGGACGTGACAAACGCGGCGGTCGCGAAGGCTGGTGCAGCCTCACCAACACTTGACTCTGCAGCATCTCAAGAAGGACAGTCAGACGTACACGGCAGGCGAGGCGTCGCTCAGCACTTGGCAGACCAGCTGGAAGTCCCTGCAGGCCGCAGCAGCAACAGCGGTGTTTCAGCCTTTGCCAAAACCGCAAAGGAGCCCGCACAGGAAGATAAGCAAAACGAGACGACGCGTCAAAGTGTTGATCTCAGCGCGCACGCCGACGTTGCTGCCGTGACAGCAGAGGAAGCAGGGGCGGTGGACACGGCGTCTTCGCTCTCTGGGCCGCCATCCACTCGGGTGGCAAGTACCAACCCACCGCACAGCGGCCTCCGTGCACCGTGGCCACGCGGCGCAAGCCCTTCAGAAGACGGCGGCAACGACGCGGAGAGCGGCGATGACGAAGTTCCGCATGCGTTTGGCAGCGGTGCGACTTTCCACGCAGACGCCTCACTGCGTCCCTCTGCCTCCGTTGCTTCCGCGGCGTCGACGCTGCCACCGCCCACGCAGGCTTCGTTTGCCGATGGCCGCAGCGACGAGGCGGAGCACCATACCTTGTGAGCTGCTTTGAAATTCTGATGTGTGTTAAGTGTTTTTCTCTTTTGACAAAACAAATTCATGTGTTTTTTTTTCTCTCAACTAATGCTTATGGCGATCTACCTTTTTGTGTGCTCTCTCTTTCATAAGCTTGTATTGTTTTCTCAGCCTCTTCGTCACCTGTACAACCAAGAACGATCTTTAATTATCAAAGCGAAGCAATGCAGGTATAGGTCTATTTAGTGGGAGTGGAAGCGGATAGCAAAAAGAAACAGCTGTATTCTTTCATTACCTTTGTGAAAAACAATTATTTGGCAAAAAAAAAAAAGAGGGTGTGATTTGTCTCTAGAATTGAATCCTTTTCTTACGGATACGTGGTCTCGGCGTAATTACCGAAAAGCTAGCAAGCAGCGATGATATTTAAAAAAAAAAAACCATTTCCGGACCCGGATGTCATCACTTTGTACCTTTGTCCTGTGTTTTTTTTTTCTCCCCATTCCGTTAACCCATCTGTGAATACTGCTGAATGCTTTTACATTTGCCAACACGTGCCCTCACGTCGCACCACTCAGCGTACACGCTGCAAATAGAAACAGTTCAACAAACGTACAATATTGTATATTCCTTGTTCAAGCACTTGCACCTCTGCCTAAAAGAGAAGCCAAGCTCTTCGCTTCATTTTTTATTGCGTTTCCTAGTTTTAATTTCGTCTTCGAGTAAGGAGGCGACTTACTTCTTCTTCTTTCCAGCTTATAAGAAAAAGTAAACTTGTGCGACCTTTCTATTTATTCGTGTTGATTTGTTCCTCAGTTTTGTTGTACCTGCTCTTTCTTCATCCGCCGACTGCTGTGTTGGTTTTGACCTGTTATTGCGCTTATTGAACAGTGTTTTTCTTTTTGTGTGTTTTCTCTTTTATTGTCTCCCTTCTTTGGGCCGAGAACCTTTTGATTGTTTGTTTGTCCAAGAGCGGATTGCAATACCCACAAGCAAGCAGTTACACTACCTAAACACGTAACGCTGGTGGTGTTTTGTCTGTTTTCTTGCAGTCATTGGTTTGTTTTATGTTTTGCACGGCGACTCTGTCTCTCTCCTTCCATTAGTATTAATCAACGTTTCTCACTGTCATCCTGCTTTCTTTTCGTTCTCATCAAACACTGACTACCTATTTTTCACTAGCTGTGCTTGTTGAACCTTCTTTTACTTTTTCTTTCTATTATTAATTTACTTTCTACCTTTTCACATTTTACTATATCATTTTGTTTACTTCAACTAATTCTCTGCAATCGCCGTGCAATTTTTTTTTCCGAAATAGCTTCTTGTAGTAGTCTTTGATAGCGAAATATTTTTTACAGCTTGACTATATAGACTTTTACTGTTCCACTAACGCACACTCTGAGCGTTGCTTGGTTGCTATAGACTTTTTTTTTTCTCGGCTGTTGTTGTACCAAATATATAACTTTGTCAGCTCATACACCGACCGCGTGGAAGCAGACAAGTCATTCCTCCTTTTCTCAATACTATTCTTTCATTGGATCTTGCGCTGCAATTGTGTTTTTGAACGGATTATTTGTTCCCAGTTCCTGTTCAATCGGTTTTCGTCTTCTCAGCTTTCTCATAAGATTGAGTAGGTAATACCTTTTTTCATCCTGCAACGCTGACTGATCTTTTTTAAATTGCTGTTACTGTTTCGTTTACCTCGATGGTCGGCCGTGCATCTGCTGGGCCTGATCTTCAATCCACCGCGGCCACGCTCACCACGAGCAATGCCATCCTTCAACATCCAGTAAAAACTAGTAAGTCATACCAGCACACACCCACCCCTACTCCCCTGCCGCTTGCGTCGCCGAAGGAGACGGCCTTTGATGTGCTGCTTGTCATCGTGAGCGTCGTCTCAACACTTTTTCTTGTGACCTTGGTGCTGCTCGTGCTGGTATTACGGTTGCTGCGCCGTGTGACTGCCGCCGCCGCCACCGCCTCTGCAGCGCGCCACGCGCACACCCGCTACAGCACTGCCAGCGAGGAGGATGACTCGGCGGATGCGGAACACCAGCGGGAGGTCTCGAGCACCACCGAGGATGCGCAACCGGTGAGTGATGATGTGCGCGAGCAGCAGCCGTTGCTGTCGCAGCAGCAGCAGCAACGAAATCAATTGGCGCATACGCGGCACGACGCACAGCAGCAGCAGCAGCAGCAGCGACGGCGGCGGCGGCGCAGACGGCAGCGCCAGCGCCAGCGCATTCCCGCCTCGCCAAGTCTCTTCAACGCACTGCGATTTGTGCTGGGTTTCTCAGGTCACCATGACAGGTTGAGCAGCGAGGAGGAGCAGCGGGGGATATATTACAGCGGGAGGAGCCACAGCAGCAGCAGCAACAGCAGTCGGGCATACTCCCGCCACGGACGGTCACAGAGACATCGCGAATCTAGACGGAACCGGCGTCACGCGAGCTTCGATAATGAACACGGCGAAGCTGGTGTAGAGGCTTCTCGACTTGCCGCGCCCCGTACTACACACCGCCACGCGCATCAAAGCAGTCAAGCCGATCACACACGCAGTCCTGGCCAACCTATTCATGAACCTACCGAGCACCAACGAGAACTCGCACAGGCCGAGCACAAGGCACATGCGGCGGCAACGGCAGTTGCTAATGACGGCGAGGCAGCGATGCCTTTCCACGCGACGACGCAAAAGGATCTTGTCGTCTTCAACACCACACATGACTCTCGCTACCGGCTGCTGCAGCGCATCGGCATGGGTGCCTTCTCCTCCGTCTACCTCGTCCAGCACAAAACCACCGGGCAGAAGTACGCGTTGAAGTACATCTTGTGCAAAGACGACCGCGAGCGGCTGGCGGCGCTGCGAGAGTGTGAGGTGATGCACTCCTTACAGGGCCACCCGCAGGTGATTCGGATTGTGGACATGTTCATGAACTATCAGTTCCAGAGCGGCGGTGGTGGGTTCGGCAAACCTGCGGCTTCTGTTGCAGGGGCATCCATTACACGACACCCTACCGGGCTCGCACCTGCAGCCGCACCAACAGCAGCAGCAAGAGCAGCTCCGTCTCTGTCTTCTGTTACGCGTCCTTCGCAGCCGTGGCAGGTGACGTCAACCGGCAATCCGCAACTGCGTAACATGTCGCCGCATGTTGCACGCTCCTTGACGCAGTCACCAAGTCTGTGGGCGCGTCCGAACGCAACCCCCACGTCTCCCCTTCTGCTCTGTGCATCTTCATCACCGCACGCGGCATCAGCGACTTCACTCGCTCAGCACTCGAGTCAACAACAGCATCAACAACAAAAGCAGCAGCTGTCTCCGCTTCTTCCGTCGGCAAATGCACCCACCTCGCAGTTTCGACCCACCGGCAACACAAGGCAGGCAGCAGGTGCCAGCAACGTTGATGCGGCGGCGGCGTTCTCAAGACCTTCTTATGCACCGTCCTCCGCACCCAACCCAGTCACCGCGGCGCTGTTGCGCTCGGCAGTGGCCAGCCCAGCCACCCCGTCCTCACCAGTCCACAATCCACCTACTGCGGGGGCAGGGAGGACGACGTGGGTTGGGGTGCAGCTGCAGGGGTTGCAAGACGCCGTCATGGCGAAGGTGTCAACCGCCACGGAGCTGAAAGATGCGGAGGTGGCGACGGCACTGCGGGCCAGGCTGCGGACGGCCAGGGCAGACAGCCTTCGCGGTGACGACGACGACGACGCGATGATGCGGGCGGCAGAGCAGAGGACCAGCATGCGACGCAGTGTGGACTATTCTGTGAAGAACAACTACTCCACTAACAACAACCGCAATCGAAATGGCGAAGAAGACGATGAAAAGGATGAAGCTGATGGGGCGAGTGAGCTGGATGGGAGTGGGGTGGACAGCGATCACCAGACGGACCCAGACAACGCCCCACTTATTCTGAGCGCTGCAGACACGGAGCGGCTGCTGATGGATGCCCGACTGCTGCAGCAGCGGCGGCACCGCCAGCGCGCACACCACCGCCGCCTTCGACAGCAGAAGAAATCTTCGGCGCCGGACGCGACAAATTCAACTACGTTGCCTGTCGCAAGAGGACGAGGCGCGGCAGCGTTGTCAGAGTTTGGTGAAACGCGATCCATGTCCCTCTCATCCCTTCATCAACAGCAGCAGCAACAGCAAGGTCTGCAGCAGATCTCTGTGCAGCACACAAGCCGCAGCAGCAGCAGCGTGTCACGTGCAATGAACCGCCCACACGACGGCTCCCTCTACGGCCCGCCGCGTGGGTTGCCTTCTCCCACCACGTCGTCGTGCTCAAACACGCGAGGGAGTCTGCCGACGGCTAACGTGCCGTCACCTTGCACCTACATGCCACAGCAACAACAACAACAACCGTCCGCGACTGCGCTTCGCTACAACGTTGAGAATAACAATAACAACAACAGCAACAGCCGCTTTAGTAACTACACCACAAGCAGTGGTGTGGCAAGTGCTCCAGGACCTGTCAACTACTCGACTGCCCCTCATTACAGCAGCAACGCGAAGAACGCCAGGGACCTGAGTAGTTTTACGGAGGCGCGTGCATCCCCGCAGCCGCAGCCACAGCCACCGCGCCAGCACGACGTCCCCCTCACCGAAAACGATTCAAGAAGTCCATTGAACTCTAATGTCGGCACGCGGAGTACCTCAAGCCGACGAAATGTAGATGCTGCAAGCGAAAGAAGCGAAAGCTCAGTAAAGCCAAACGTCAGCGCTGGGGAGCGCCGTCTGTCAGATGAAGAGGCCAAGCGTCATCACTACAGCCGTCAGAGCGAGGGTAGTAAGGAAAAGGAAAGCACGTGCAGCAGCAGTAGCGATAACACCAGCAGTGGCTCGGAGGAGGAGCCGATTCAGCCGATCCGTCGAATTCTCGTCCCGCCACCATCCTACATGCATCCTCCACCAAGCTTCGCGCCATCTTCTCCGATCGAGGGCAAACGACAAGAGGGGGCAGCATCGCCAATGCAGCCTTCCTCGCCAACCTCGTACGTCTCTCGAAACCGCTACCCCAACTTTACGATGAACGCGGACGCCGCTCTGGTGGACAACATCACTACGACTGGGGCCGATGCACAAGACACCACCACAGCAGCAGTAGTTTCGACGGCTACAGCTGCAGAGGTGCACGCGTCAAGACGTGTGTCGCCGGCACTAGAGCTCAGCGCAGTTGGTGGGGAAGCTGTCGGTGTACACGAGGATGTAGATGCGCCATCTCCCGCTGCTGCTGCGGCCGCTGCGGCCGCCTCCGCAGCGGCGACGGAAGCCGCCAAAGCACGTGCTTCTTACGCGCCACGAAAACAAACGCAGCAGCAGCAGCAGCAAAACTTTCCTTCCCCGGCACCGTCGTACGCTCCTGCGGCGTCGACATCGCTGACCTCCATTCGGCCCGCAAACAGCTACGCACCAGCGCGTGCGGCCGTTGGCGCTCTCTCGCCAGCCGCCCAGAGTCATGCGGCAGCGTCTGAGGCGGAGGTGAAGAAGGCGGTCGCCGCATCGAATCCCGCGAGTCCAGCTGGGGCTCCTACGCCCACGGCAACCCAACAAACCGTACCAGAGGCTGAAATGACAAAATTAGGAGAGACAGAGCAGACCAGTGAGAGTGAAACGCGAACACCAAGTCCTGCAGCAGCTTCTGGTGTTGCGGAAGCGACGAATCGCAGTGGCGATGCAGTCAAGTCTAACAACTACCCTACCAGCTCACAGGTGAACAACTACGCCCCAGCACGCGACAGTCGTGTAAGTCACTACATCAACCCGTACCTGGAGCGTGCTTGTGGTGGGGAAGTGGTGCCGCCACCCCGCACCTCGTACGCTCCCGGTGGCGGTGTACGCTACAATGGACTTGTTGCCCCTGCTTCAACTGCCCCTGTCGCGAGCTACGCACCACCGTCGACTCCATCCGCCACCGTCACGGCAGCTGCGGCAACGTCAGGAAGCACAAGTGCGGTTTGCCATCGTGGCCCGATTGTGCGGGCGTGGAATGACGGCTCCGCCTTTGTTCAACCCACAACCAAGGCTGTGACAACCACAGCAACAACAGCAACAACGAGGACAACTTTTGAAGAGGAAGTAAAGCAGATCTCCGCCGGTGCGGATCACAGCACCGAGCCATCCACTACGAAAGCGGAGCAGGAGCCGCAGCAACAGTCCACGACCCCATCGTCGCTCATTACGCGCAACACCTACGCACCACTCCGCTACGGCAACCTCGCGCAGTCCACCACAACCGCCGTGTCGGCAAAACCAGAGCGCACCAGCACTCCTGCATCACCACTTGCGCCAGAGGCACAGAGCACGACACCAGCTGGGACAGGGACACCAGTCGCAACGCCGGCCGCTCCAAACGAAGTTGCAGTAAGCGGGTCAGCGCCGCCGGCACCGTTGCCGGCACCATCGACGGTAGGAGCCAGCAGTGCGAACAGCAGCAGCGGCGGGGCAACGTGCAAAGCCACCCCGGGCCGCCTCAGCGTGTCCGCCGCCATTCGAAGCGCACGAGCGGGTCAGCAGGGTGAGCGAATGCACTTGAACGATGGCAAGCCACATGTTCACGTGCCAACGCCAAACCCCGAGGGCGGGCTGGTCCCACCGCGGCCGTTCACCAACCCAAATGAATTGAACCGCACCCACGTCGTCTACGGGCACTTGAGGAACGAGCGAGGAGAAGGCAGCAACGAGGGAAGTGAGCAGGATGCAATGACGCAGAGCAACGGCACCTTTGCATATACCAATTACACGTACAGCAACAACCACAATAACAGTAACAGCGCGTATGGACGAAATGGTGGCGGTGACGTGACGGCGTACGTCGATGCCCCGACACCACAAAAGCCCCTTTACACAAACTTGGGCGTCACGTTGACGGAAGAGGCACCGCCCGTGGCGGAGAGCGCAGCAGCCTACCCACATCCTCACACCGCAGTCTACAGCAACAGCACTCACACCACAGCAGTGGGTGCACACGGTGCAGGTCGGGCGACGGCGACATCGCACTTGTTCCGCGACACAGCCGGCGCAGCTTCCGGCTACGCAGGTGGTGTGCCCTCTTACGGCGCAACAGACGCAATGAACAACAACATGAACAACAACAACAACGATGGAAGCACCGCGTACGCCACCTACGCCCCGCGAGGAGCGACGTACGCGCCGGCTGTTCGTTACGCGAACGCAGGCAACCCAACTTTGTGGTGTGCGTACGGGCAGCCTGGCGGTGCCGCCATCGGCCCTGCCTCGGTCGCAGCGGCTCGTGCAACGGCGGCGGTGTTGCGTGGAAGCAACGGGGGCAATAAGGTGAACGATACGGACAACGACAGCGACGGCAGCAGGGAGGATAAAAAGTACCACGGTGATGCGACAACTGTGGATGGCACGGCGACGTCCCGCAAGCACAACAAAAATGGAGATGCCGATGACGACAAGAACAGCAGCGCGGCAGGGACGGCGAGCACAACCCAGAGCAACAGCAGTGGCAGCCTCACCCAGGATGTTCGCGACACCGGTTATCTCTGCCTTGTGATGGAGTACCACCCGATGGGCGACTTGTGTCACTACGTGCTGCGTGCAAAGCAGCAGCTGGCCCTGCAACAACAACAACAACAGGAACAACCGCAGCAGCAATCGCCGTACTACATGCTGCGCAACAGCGTCAGCCACAACACGTTCGACGCGCGTACGAACGCTTCACCCAACACGCCGACGCCGTCGGACAACAGCTCGGTGCTGTACGCCGCAACCAATGCTGCCGGTGCGAGCTACAACAACAACAACAATTTGCACGGCGATCCGAACTCACCCACGGTGCTGCTTGGCAGCTCCACGGCGTCGTGGATGGCAGCGGCGGCCGCGGCTTCATGGCGCATGCGACCGGCGGCAAGCCGCAGCGATCCAAACTTGGCAGTCGCCGCGTCCGCTGCAATCGGAAATGGCAACGGAAACATCGACGCAACAACTGGACGTACAAGAGGTGAAGAGGACGACAAGCGCGACCCCACCAGCCGCAACCCTCTCACGGAGCCGCAGCTGCTCTCCATTGCCTATCAACTCTCCTCCGTTCTTGACCACATGCATCACCAAAGCCCCCCAATCATCCACCGTGACTTGAAGCCGGAGAACATACTGATCAAGGGTGAGCTGACGGAGTTCTTGGAAGATGTGCCGGCCGAGGCGGTGCTTGGGCTGAACGGCGTGACAGGGCCAGGCAGCCAGTGTGCAAGCAAGCCAGCTTCGCCGCTGTCCCCGGCAGCCGCCGCGGCCTCCGCTAGCGGGCCGCACGGCACGGGCCGAACCAGTTTGAAGGAGAATGGAAATAACACGAGCACCTACCAACGCGCAGACCGTGCTTCCGCAACACCGCAGTCGCCGTCGATACCAAGCAACCGCGGACTCTCTCTCAACCCCGCCGCGACCGCCGCCACAGCAGCAGCAGGGCCTGCTGCGGGGTCCACACCTGGCTTGAGCCTCGCCGCCCCACCGCCCATCCGCATTACCCGTGCCGTCGTCCCCATCGTCGTGACCGACTTTGGTCTCGCCATGTTGCAGGAGCACCACAGCGGTCACCGCAGTGGCAGCCGCGGCGGCGGCACACGCCCCTACATCGCCCCGGAGTGTTGGCAAGGGGCCACCTGCACGGCGAGCGACATGTGGAGTCTCGGGTGCGTGCTCTACGCCCTCGCCACGACACGGCTAACGGCGCGGACGGTACGGCTAATGTCGGAGGAGGCGAAGCGGGACGGCTTTGCGTCGCGGATGCTGAATGACATCATCAGCCAAAAGTACAGCCTGGCCTTTGCGAGCTTTGTCGTGTCGCTGCTGGTGGTGGACCCGGCAAAGCGGCCGACGGCGGCGCAGGCGGCTCAGTGTTTTCTGGTGACGGAGAACGAGGTGCGCTTTGACTCTTCAAGTCCATTCTTCAGCAACGTGCTGGACCTGTGAGGAGAATAAGAAAAAAAAAATGTATTGCTGAATTTTTTTTGTTTTATTTCTTTTTTCGTCTTTGCGACTGTTCTTTTTTTTTTTTATGGTTCGAAAGTTGATCTGCGTTTTCGAACATTACCTGATGCTTTATTACTATTTCTAAAGGCTGTTTTTTGAGTGTCACTGTCTGTAGCTGACAACAAATAATAAAACGAACACTCAACACTTTGCATTCTGCTTCGACTGCGCAAAAAATGTCTCTTTGACAGCCAAATGCTGCTTAGAGGGAACAAGAGAAAACGGAGTCGATTAAAACAGTACAATGCACTTCAAGCCTAAGTATACATTGTTATCGTTGTTTAACTCAACGCCTCGTAAATCTTGTTTTCTACAAATGAGAATGTTTCTTCCCAAACTTTTTCTTTTCATCTCTTACCTTCTCTTTTCTTCATAATTGCGAGCTCGTTTGCCTATTGTAGCAAGAGTAGCAGCTGTGAAGGACAAACGTCAACCAGTGCTACAGGAGAGGAGGTGAATACCCCTCGTTTTGGTTTTTTTTTTCTTCAGTGCGCGCTTGTACAGTCAAGGCACATACACAAAAAAAGAAAAACAAGCAATGCTGCACGCTAGCCTTCTGCGCACCACAGTGGCGCCGCGGCACCTCCGCCCTGTCACCGCAGCAGCCCAAAGATCAGCAACAACAACATCGGCAACGGCAGCACGCGCAGCAGCCGTGTGTGTTGGCGCACTACACCACAGCCGTCCCCTCCTCTTCCTTTCCTCCTGGTTCGGGCAGAGTAGCAACATCCGCGGCAGTTCCGCCGCCACCGCGCGGACCTCCGCCAAGGACACTTTCCTGAGTGACAGTGCGATGGGCCTCGGTCGCAAAGATGTGGGGCAGCCCATGGCGAATGAGTCGCTCGAGGCGACGGAGGGCAACGCCGCGGTCGGCGGGCGAGTGGCGCACGGCGGGCTGCCACAGCAGCAGATGGGCGGCGGCACCTCACCCGGCTCCACCGTGCCAAAGGAGGCGATCGATGACATTCTGATTCATCGCGGTGCTCACCTGACGGGGCCGAACCGCCGGCCCGTTTCGTACGACCTCGAAGCCCACCGCGCCGCACGGGCGCGTGAGCAGCGGGCGCAAGAGGCCGCCGTGGATTACTCGAAAGACTTTGACGAGTTGAATATGCCGCGCAGCCCCAACGATGCGCAGCGGCGCCGCGCTAGCTGGGAGTTCACCCCAACCCCGGAGCACCGCGCGCTTGTCCTGCTGCTGTACCGCAACGTACTGAAGGGTCTGATGAACTACAAAAGCGTGCGCAAGCGCAGCATGATCGCCTACGCTCGCATGTGCTTCCGCCGGCGTGCCACCGCAACGGAAAAGCTGTTGATTGACGAGTGCGTCGAAGAGTGTCGTCGCGCCATCTACGTTCTCGAGAAGCACCACAACTTTACGAAGACCGGCACCTACGAATTCGACACCATGACGATGCCGAAGGACACGGGCCAAGACGTGAAGACGTACATGGAGGAGGTGTACGACCCCGAGTTGTCGCGGCAGCAGTTCCAGAACTTCACCGATGTGCAGCCTGGAAAGGAGGAGATGCACCGGCAGGGTTTGGGTCCGACGTCCGGGTCCCACCACTGGAAGGAGCAGCGCTCCTCGGAGGCCTTTAAGGTGGAAATTCGTGATGAGGACAAAGCGCTGCGGCCACCACCGCCACCTGGCATGGCGAGCTAAATCTAAATTTTGAAGTCATTCATCTCATGAACCTATTTGGATTGTTGAACGATGCAACGGTGTAGATGTTGTGTGTTTTGGTTGCCACCTTTTTTTTATGATTATTATTTCTATTTGTTTTGTGCCGTATCGCTCTGTTATTTGTCACCTGCAACGTCATCCTTTGCTTCTCTTCTCATATTATTATTTTTTTCAAGTGTTGTTCACAAATTAGCAATTAAGAAAGCGCTGAATGTACTGAATGCCTCAACAATAGAGTTGAGCGTTAGATAATCAAGCAACCCTATTTCTTTGCACACCGGAAGTGAATGTGCTTGCAATTGAATTGCGATTTGCTCTCAAGTGGAGCTGAAAGTGTCTCTCCGAAAGGATGCCGTTATTAAAATGGACTAGAGCAGGTGCTTGCTCGCCTATAATTGAAGGAATACTGTAACGTCCGGTCTTTTTTTTTCCCCCACGCAAAACTCGGTTGAAAAAGCTAAGACTCCAGATCTACTCTTCCCGTTTGCATTTCTTCACTACGTTGCTTCACGACCTCTGCATCCACCTGCCTACTCTTTTTTTTTCACCTTTGACTTTGCGAATGGCACATCCCGTTCAGTTTGCATGTACACTGGAGAAGATCCCTTGTACATTTGTTTTTTGTAGTTTGTGCACCTCGCTCAAGGGCAAAGCTCTCTGCACAAACTCCTGAAAAGTCCATTATTTTACTCTTGCCTGCTTTTGTTTGTTGTTTTACACCGCCGTTAGCTGTGCGCCGAGTCAACAATACTCATACATACACTTGAGTTGCACTGGCAAAAAAAAAAAAAAGACAAGAAGAGGCTTAGATTGTCTGTTCAACTCCTTGTTACTTCTCTAGAAGCCGTCTATTTTGTTTGCTATTTTTTGCCAATCGAACGTTGGTGCCTGTAGCTTTGTTGAAGAACGGCCAGAGAAAGACACAAGGAAAAGAGACAATTGCAGTTTTCGAACCTCCGTTGCCTTGTCGCATTGTACTTCAAGACTACTCTTTTTCCTCTTAATCTCAATTTAGACCCTTTTCTCTCAAAATTTATTTGTAGTGCAACAAGAGGAGAAGCATTCCAAGTGAAGCGGTTAAAACAAGAAAGGAAGTTTTCTCAAAAGCAGCACAATAGAAAAAATAAAATTAGAAGAGCTTGACGAAAGATTGATTAAGGAAGAGCAATACATCAAACTTACCATTTCAGTACCATTATAATTTCTGAGGTCCATCAACCTTTTTTCTTTTTTTATACTTCCATTACGTTATATCAGCTTTAGATTCGTTATTCTCAAAAAAGAAGTGACACAATCAATACATCGTTTTGTGAGGCAAAGGTGTTTTAATAACAGATTAGTTTACAGAGAAAACAGAAGTTTTCGAAGCCAGGAAAGAAATTTTTTTCTGGTGGCGGTAGCAACCATTATATATATATATAAACTCATTTATATCCTTTACTCTTTTTCAAGATTAATTATCTTCAGTGTTTAGAACTTTTTTTATTCACTCTTTGCTTTTCCTTTGTCAGCGACCCCTTCCTTTGTGGAGACTTTAGCTACAAGCCTGCAACAACACAGTTATCTCTGCTTAAGTGTGGTTTTTTAATTAACACTTTCATTTTTCTTCTTGTGTTTGTGCGTGTGTGCGTATTTGCTAAACCGAATCTCTTACCAACACTTATCGAAACGCTGTACAAAACACCTTTTTCCGAACGCTGAGAATTTTTTCTCTTCTTTTTCTTTGACTGAAAGACCGACAGAATTCTTCCTGTTCCCCCCTAAGATAGCATTCTAGTGAGTTGAGAGTATTATAAGGATTAATATTTAATTCTATAGTGTCGACATAGCATAACGCTCTGCCGCGTTCTTCGTTATTTTTCTTTCCGCAACACCTTCTTTTTTTCTGCTCTCATTCACTTCGGTTCTTCTCTTTTTCGCTTTTCTGCTGTTTACGCTTCTTTGCTAAACTTTGCTCCTTGTTTTGATCTGTTTGTAAATTGTTCACTTGTCACCGTATTCTCTCCTTCTTCTTTTAACTGCTCTTTCTCTTGCCTTTTTTTCTTTGCCTCTGTTTTCACGACTTGGATTGTTTGGTGCGAATATATTCTGCAATTCTTTTAATCGCGCATCTATCCTTTTCCGACCTTTTTTTTTTCCTGCGCTTGTATAGAAGTTCATTCCTATTTTATCACTTTTTCTACTGCTGCTCCTCCGTACCGACTTTTGCTCTATAAAGTGTTAGTCTTAAAAAAAAGGTTATACTTGTTTTACCTTCCGTCCATCGTCCCGTTGCCATTTTGTCAATCTCTAAAAACGCTTCGTCTTTTTCTGTTCTGTTGTTCGACTTTTGCTCCGGTGCTATTGCTCTGCGCCGCTTTTTGACTGATTGTTGGTGTTGTTGTTGATTAGTACTTTTTTTTTTGTCTTTCTTCGCAGTTGTATATTGCGTGAAACCCCTCTTTTGAAGTCACTGAAGAGGAGCAAAGTTAGGTGTGCAAAGTTTATTTTTGTCACAGCTTAAAGAAACGACTTTGTCGGAGTTGTATCGCTTGAAGAACTACCGTTTTGGGACATACTCTTTATTTCCTTTATTTTCCATTCTCCATTTTCGGTACCCAACATCTTCGTACACAACCGGCAACGGCAATCCTTCGCCATCCTCTGTCCTCGTTCTCCTCTTTCTTTCTTTTCCTTTTTTTCTGCTTTACAGCTAAATATATATATTTTTTCTCTTCCTCATTTCCTCTGAGTGACAAGCGACTTGGGCCGGCTCTCACCNAGATAGCGGTTGCCCTTTTTGTTAATTGTTTGCTTCTGCTTCTCCACTGGAACGATCTTTTCATTCTCACTTGAACTCTTTTTTTCCTTTTTTTATCTTTCATTTTAGGTTCTGAAACAGCTTCTCGATTCGTGCCTGTCAACTCATACATTCCTTTTTTTTCCCTTAATTTTCTTCGTTTCCCTCATTGTAAATTAGCCCCTTCTTTAACTACCTTATCTTTACAATTCTTTTTTTTTTTACGGTATATAGGTTACTTAGCTCTTTTTGCCCCCGCTCTTCCTTTTTTCCTTTAAGATATTCCTTCACTCGTCCGAACTTTTTTTTCATCCCTTACTCCTCGTGCGCTTTTTTTTCCCTTTTTTCACGTTTCTTCCTGTTCTCTCAATTTGACTTTCTCTTATATTGTGTGTGTCTGTGTCTCTTGATCCTTTTTTTTTTCCATATTGTGTCTCACACACACAAGACGCACAGATATTCTGGCGAATACAGCTCTCTTCTGTATTATTGAACGCCTTTCTGTTTTGTGTTTGTGTGTGTATATATTTACTCGCTCTTCTTTCTAAGTTCTCCTCTTTTTCTTTTTCTCTTCGTCTCTCATTATTTGTTGTCAGCAAAACCTCTCAACTGGGTATCTGTATGCGTAGGCCCGTTTTGCTTCTTAGCCTTGCAACAGAAGAATACTTTCATAGCCATTGACACGTTCGTTTCTTTTTTTTTCTAAATTCAGCTGGTTTCATTTCTCTGTGGCGTTTGTTGAGCTACACGATTAAGCTGTGACTCTGCCATTAGCGTTTGTCGTCCGTGTTTACAAAACAACCAGATTGCATTCATTCCTTCAAACTTCATAGCTTCTACGTTCGAGGCAAACTCTATTTTTTTTTTTTGTTTGTTTGCGATCAGAACAATCGTTTTTTTTTTCTTGTGAAAATTTTAGTTTTTTTGTTTGTCTGTTTGTTTCTACTCCTTACCCTTCCGCCCTATATAAGTGTGTGTTTTCATTTTACTGTGCACTTGGTGTCCTATTTTCCCTTCATCTACTTTTTTATTCTTCGTTTTTCTCCTTTGCAATTTCAAAAAAAAAAATCGAGTGTATTTGTGCAGGTAATACGCAAGCTGGCTCGTTTTCCTCATCCTACCTTTTCCAGGTTCTCACTAACAACCTTGAGAACCTTTTTTTTTCCTTTTTGTAATATTGTTTTTCACTTCCCCTCCTCCTTACTCTGTTGTGTTTCCTGGTACATAAATTTAAGTCAAGCTAATCTGCTAACTGCCAGCAACCACGTAAATATTATAGCCCACGCCGCTTTTCTTCACTTTTTGCCTTTCATTCACAGTCCTCCTCCTCCTCCTTTTTTTTTCCTCTTTTTCTAAACTGGATTGCAGTGTGATTTTTTCTTCCCGGTCTGTTCCGATCAAATTAAATTTCCTTCTCTCTTTGCCTCTACTAGACAGACTTTTTTCAGTTCATCCATCTTTCTTGTTTCTTTTTTTCTCCGTTGGTTGGCGCTTCAGAGCTGTTTTTCTTCCTGTCATTGCTTTCTTTTGTCCAGTTTTAAAAATCTTTTTTTTCTTGATTTGCAAGCTTTTCCATTAACAATTGTTTTTATTTTCCTCCTTTTTTTTATTCTAGATCTCTTACTATTCTGCCATTGTTTCTCTGGTTTTCTGCGCTGGTGGCGCAGACTGGGTTTTGCTGCAATTGTGACTCCTCGCTCTTTTTTTTTTCTTCTTTTTTTTTCTTTGTTTGTTACTGTATTCCTGTGTTCAGGAAAATTCAGGGTTGTAATTTATATCGCACACTCTTCGGGAATACATATAAACACAGTTTTCCTGGTCTTTTCAAATATAAAACCTGGATCGCTGAGTGAACTGCTGAGTACATTTGCTTTTTCGTTCTTCTTTTAAATTTACTAACTTTCCGTTTGTGCTTCTCATTGGGTGAGTTTTAGTGTGCGTGTGATTTCTATCTGTTTTTTTTTTCTTGAAAACAACAAAACAAAAACACTACTTGACGATATACACGCAAGTTTTTCTGGTGTTGCTGTTGGTGAATCGCATTTTTTTATAAAAAGCCTGCGTGTACAACTTTTGCCTTGTTTCTAGTAGTACGCAACTTACGCTCTCATTTTCTTTTCCTCGTTTTGGCAGCCAATTTTTGAAATTTACCCGCTGTTAATTTGACATCTTCCCTTCTGAGTATTAAGCCTGTCGCCTGCATGGGTACAACCTCTTCAACTTTCTATCACACAGCCTTTCAAATTTTCACTCTTTTTTACGTTGAGTTGTATGTGTGCTGATACAAATCTCACATTTGCGACCTATTTTGACGTGCCCTCTTTTAGAATTCCTTTTTTTGCTTTGCGTACACTTCTCAATTCTTCGCACTTCCCACGTCTGCTCATTGATACAAAACAACCAGATCTCAACAATATCTGCAAGGGAAGTTTTTCACAATTGTACGCTTCGGTTTTCGAACTTATTTACACCTTCTTAATTAACTATTCTGAAGTAAAACAAAGAAGATTCAATCAAATATATTATCTTTGACTATTTCAATAAAGCGCGGTGTCTATTTCTGCTATTGTCAAGAGGCAAGCCCTTCTCATTCTGTTCTCATTTTTTCTTGCCCTGCTCTATTCTCGTGAGAGAGAGAGCATATAGACTTTTGACATCTGTGTTGTTTTGTTCCGTGCTTCTTTTTATTATTATTTTTTCTTTATACGACTTTTTATTCTCACAGCTGGCTTTTGATTTATTTTGTTTTTCATTTTCCTTACTTTGCCACTAAAATAAATCTTTTCTTTTTTCCTTTTAACATTCAAACTTTCTACCTTCTGGCGATTTCGTTCCTTCTCTTTTGTGTTCAGCACTTTGTTTTCCTGTTTTTATTTTCTACTTTTCATTGACCTACCTACAAAATATATTGGTTTTTTTTTTTTGTGACGTAAATAAAAACAAA
>MDUD01004282.1:0-17722 GCA_002216565.1 Crithidia mellificae | reverse complement strand
TTTTTTTCCGAATCTTCTTCTTTCTTCAACCACTAGAGCGTTGCAATGCACTTTGCCGCTGTCGAACCACTCAGCGAGCCACCGGCGCAGCGCCAGCGCCTTGAGGAGGAGTCCGAAGAGGAAAAGTCCATCAAGGCGCGGCTGCACAGCTCATGGCCGCAGCTCAGCGTGTCGCCCGAGTCGCACGAGGTGACCATGTCCGAGACGGACCTCCGCTCCACTCTCTTCGACCACGACCGCGCGCATGAGCACTGCCTCAGCGAGCGCTGGACGCTGCGCTTCCGCTTCGGCGCGCACAACCGCTTCGGCCTCTCTGCGACCTTTCGCAGCGTCGCCGTCGTCAGCGACGTGGACCCGCCCGGCGAGGACGCCTACCTAACCCACGCCAGCGTGGTGACCTGGTCGATCACCGATCACGAGAAGGGCAAGTTCTACCGCTTTAACGCGTCGGACGAGCGCTCGCCCGAGCTGTACTCCATGCTGATCGCAAAGAAGAGCATGCGGGATCAGCCGGCGATGCTGCAGGCGGTTGTTGAGCAGCTCAACAACAACCGCCTCGTGCTGCCGGACCAGATGATGAGCGAGGCCGCCTCGACCCGGCTGACTGAGCTGGACCTGCAGTTCGGACCGAACGTCTTCAAGTCCTTCACGCCGCCGCGGAACTACCGCGGCGAGTCGCGGCGGCCCATCTACTCTCTCCACCTCGAGGGCACCACAAACGAGTGCGAGGAACCCAACCCGGCGGCCGAGGTGCGGGCGGTGGTAGACCTGAGCTTCATGCCACGCGGTGTGCCGCCTGCCGTCGACGGCGTGCGGGGTGTCATGTCGAACGGCAACTGGGAGGAGGACGAGTTCTGCTACTGCTTGCACCACGCCAAGTCCGTCACCGGCTCGCTGCGGATTAACGAGTGTGCCGAGAACAAGGAAGTTGCCCGCGACCTCGACATCAAACGTGGTACGGTGTGGATGGAGCACAGCTTCGGGGGCGTGGTGCCGCGCAGCGTGGCGGAGGCGCGTTTCATGCGGACGCTGTGCCGCCGTCGCATTGCCGAGGAGACGGCGCCGAAGGTGCACGACCGCTGCCTCATCCGCCTCTACGATGAGCAGACGAACTGCCTCACCGTCACCCGTGTGGCCAGCGGCGGGGAGGCGAGTAAGGTGGTGAGCTGCTGCGCCACGGTGCAGTCCGGCATGACCCGCCAGGCCTACCAGTACAACAGCGACATTGAGCTGACGGAAGAAATGGACAACTGCTACCAGAGCAAGGACACCGGCATTGTCTACCCGACGCGGTGGAAGGTGCGCTGCCCCATGCCGGGTGGCGCGCACGTGGAGCTGGAGCTGAAGGCGACACTGCCAGAGCAGGAGCTCATTACTGCGATGGCGCAGCCGAGTGTGTGGGATGGCACGGTGGTGGTGCACGGGAAGATGGTTCAGGCGGACGGCAAGGAGTCGACGGTGAGCGGGGACGGCTACGTGACGAGCCGCGGCCGCGGCAAGCTGCAGGCGGAAAAGACGATTTTCACGATGCTGCACGGCATTTCCACCGCGGCGATGAATCAGCCGGAGGTGGGGCAGCTCGGCTCGTGGGAGGCGATTGCGGACGGACCGGGCGTCGCAGCCGTGGCGAACCTCAGCGTTGCCCTTAAAACGCAGGCGTTTGAGCTGACCACGTCGCAGCAGGTGGTGCTGGCCGCCTTCGTCGGCACCTACGGCTACATTTTCCACCACCCGAACGAGGTTGCGCAGGTCAAGAAGGCGCTGCAGTGGTGCTACAGCAAGTGGGTCACGTTCTTTGGCGTGCAGCCCATCAGCTACCGCACGCTGACCTTGCGGGCGTACATGATGCAAGAGTTGTGCGACCTGCTGCACGCGAAGTGCGCGTCGTGGATCCCTGCTGTGGCCGAGGCGTTGGACGTGGCGGTGCCGCTGAATTACATCGCTAACGACGACGTGGCCGACAGCGGCGCCTTCACGCTGCCGGCGCGCAGCCTCCTGCTGCAGCCGCCCTCCGCCATCGAAACGGCGCAGATTAAAGCACTGATGGACGGGACGTGGGTGATGGACCCGAATGAAACCAAAGGGAGTATGAACGCGCTGCTGATGGAGCAGGGGGTCGGGGTGCTGTGGCGCAGCGTGAACAATAACGCGGTTCCGACGTGGAAGATTGCCGTGAACACCGCGGCGGACCGGCTGGTGATTGATGAGTCGACCATGCTGGAGCGGCGCAACTTTGTGATTCTGCTGAACGGCACGGAGTGGGCGTGGGAGAGCGTCTCGCGTGGGCCCGTCAAGTCGCGATCGTGCGTGCTGGCCAATGGGCGGGAACTGTACGTGGAGACGGATGTGCAGGATGGAATCGAGCGCATCTGGTACCAGTTTGAGAAGGGCGGGCGAACGATGGTGCAACACATGTTCTTCTACCCGACCGCCACGACGGCGAAGCCGACGGCATCGTGCGAGCGACACTTCAAGATTCAACTGCCGCCTGGGTCTCCGACTTCACCTCGCTAAGCTCAACACGTTTCAGTGGCTGTGTGTGGGTGTGTGTGCGTGATAGGTTTTGGGTACAAATGAGGCTAATCGTTGTTTTTCTGACGACAATTGTTGTCGTCCAAGGAAAAGCTGAGGCCTCCATCAAATCTGACAAGCTTGTATTATGAAGACCTGCGTCCCTTTTTTTTTCTCTGTTGTTCTCATACTGTTAAGTTTTGCTTGACAATTTGAGGGGATGTGGGCCAGGTGCGGTGTATGAACTCTCCGTTGGCGACGGTTGTAAAGCTTCGACACTAGGTGAGCTTTTTGAAGAATTGTTTTCCTTCTTTTTCTTTTGGCTTAGTATCATGTTGCACGAACGTTTTATGGCACGGTTTGAGATTTGCAATTGACTTCCTTTTGTTGCCACCATACAAATACTTCAGAACAGACTTATATTCATTGTTTTGAATCGCGTGCTTTCTTTCACCGATCATCGAGTTTTCCTTGACGCTGGTCCTCGCGAATCTGCGTCGCGTATGGTTTCCGTAAATTGTGCTGGTTCTTATGGTGATTAAAATATGTGTCTATTTGCCTATCTCTAACACTGTAGAGAAAAAACTATATTTTGCTTAGCCAAAAATATGTGCCTACATTAATAATAATAATAATTAATAAATAGATCCTTTCTTTTTGTATGGTTCTTTTGATGTGTTATCTTTATATATAATAAAAAACAAATCTTTTATCGACTTCTTTGACTCTAATCTCTTTTTAATTATTTTGGTTATACCATACCTCAGAATTTTACTCAAAACTACTACTTCTATTTTGATTCGCTTTTTTGCACACTTTTTTGGCCTTGCTGACGGGTTGAATTTAACAAGACAAGAACACACCACCGTCTCACACGTACATACGCAAACTGAAATCGCGTGAAAGATCACAGTGTAGCAAGCTGCGCATACTTTGTTTACTATTATTTATACACACAACAACACACAAGGCTTTGTCATTTTTGTTTATAGCACTCTCTTCGTGTCGTGTTCTTCAGTCGCATCACCTGCCATTCGTTTAGCGGTGTGTAGCCGTACGTTTTCCAACTTTCAAGCGGCGTAGTTAGAAAAGAGCAGGAATCGTTGCACAGTCTTTTTCATTGCCCAGTTCATTCACTTCGTTGCAATCGAACGGACTTTGAAGTTTTGACGCTTCTGCGGCCTTTCTCTTCCAAACTCTTTGGACACCCTTTGTAGCTTGAGCGCTCCAGCTTCGCGTCTCTGCACACTTAAGAGTGCGGAACCCTTATTGGCCTCTATACCAAGAAGAGGATACCACACAGCAACCATAACAAGGTCAAAAACAAAAATGGAGCAAGAGAATGAGGTTTCCATCGACCAGAAGTACCTGGACAAGCAGAGCCGCACCATTGGTACTTATGGTCTGGAGACGATGACAAAGCTCATCTCCTTTAAGGTGATCATCGTGGGCTGTGGCGGAGTCGGGATTGAGATTGCGAAGAACCTGGCCCTGGCAGGCATCCACACCATCCGCCTCTACGACCCTCGCATGCCCACCGTGCAGGACATGGGCGTGAACTTCGCCGTGACAGAGGCGGCGCTCGCCTCCGGCAAGTCGATGGCGGCCCTCTCCGCCAGCTACATCCAGGAGCTGAACCCGAACACCCGCATTCGCGTGATCGAGTCGCTGACGGAGGCGTGTGTGAAGGAGAGCATCGCCCTCATCTTCACCGCCGCCGCGCCAGATCTGAGCCTGACGACGCTGAACCGGTGGAATGACTTCTGCCGCTCGCAGACGCCCACGGTGTCGTTCGTGCTTGCGATGCAGACCGGCGCGTGTGGGTCTGTCTTCGCCGACCACGGACCCTCTTTCACCGTGAAAGATGCGGACGGCCGTCCCATGCTGCAGAAGTCCATCACGGAGGTGGTGACGCTGACGGACAAGACAGGGGAGAAGTACACTCGGATTCGCTACGAGACGCCGGAGGGCCAGACCCCTGGCGCGCTGCGCGACTACACGCAGATCAAGCTGAGCGAGGTGCAGGGCCTCGTGCGCGAGGACGGGGAGTCGGTGAACGGGCAGGTCTTCAACGGCGTTGTGTGCCCCAGCGACCCACGTGACACCGTGCGTGTCTACCCGGCCTTTGAGGTGAAGGGCTACAGCGCCTACCAGACCGGCGGCTTCCTGCACGAGCTGAAGGAGGTGACGAACCTGTCTTTTCGCCCGCTCAAGGAGGCGCTGGTGGCCCCCGGCACCTTTGTGCCCGTGAGCCCCATGATGGACAACTCCGAAGAGTCGGAGACGCACCTCATTCTCTACGCCCTGCTGCGCTACGCCGACCAGCACAACGGACACCTGCCGCAGCTGCACCACCAGGACCAGGCGGAGGAGGTGGCGAAGCTCGCCCAGCTCATCCAGGAGGAGAACAAAGCGCTGCCGGTGCCGACGGCGACGCAGTCGTCTGGCAAGCCCGGCAAAGTGGAGTTTCCGTACAAGCTGCCCCCGCCACCGCCGCCGGCGCCGCTCGTGGTGGACAACTTGAACGAGAAGGCCGTGCTGCAGGCGGCCCTGCTCGCACGCGCGGAGCTGCAGCCTCTCGCCTCCTTCTTCGGCGCCGTCGTGGCGCAGGAGATTGTGAAGATCACCGGGAAGTACTCGCCAATCCATCAGTGGTTCCACCTGTCCTGCGCCGCGGTGCTGCCGGACGGCGCGAACTACAGCGGCGACGCCGACTTCCACCCCGCCAACTCCCGTTACGACCACATCATCGCCATCTTTGGCAAGACCTTCCAGCAGCAGCTGGCGAACCTGAAGATCTTCATGGTCGGCTGCGGCGCGCTCGGCTGCGAGAACATCAAGAACTTTGCCCTGTGCGGCATCACGTGCGGGCAGTCCGGGTCGCTGGTGGTGACCGACAACGACCGCATTGAGGTGTCGAACCTCAGCCGTCAGTTTCTCTTCCGCGAGGAGAACGTGGGGCAGTCCAAGTCAGCCGCCGCCGGCGCCCGCATGCGGCAGATGAACCCAGACAGCAAGGTGGACCCCCGGCAGGACTACGTCGGGACGGCGACCGAGCACTTGTTCCCCGACACCTTCTGGCAGTCGCTCGACGTCGTCGTGAATGCGCTGGACAACATGGAGACGCGTCTCTACGTGGATCAGCAGTGCGTGCGCTTCCACAAGGTGCTGGTGGAGGCAGGCACGATGGGGACGGGCGGCAACGTCGATATTATCGTCCCGGGCAAGACGTCCTCGTACGCGGACGGCGGAGCGGCGGATCAGACGGGCGGCATTCCGATGTGCACCCTGCGCAACTTCCCGTACATCTACGATCACTGCATCGAGTGGGCGCGGGCGCAGTTCGATGACATGTTTGTCTCGCCGATGCAGACGGCGCAGCAGATCATCGAGGACCCGGCAGCGTTCACGCAGCGCATCACGCACGAGGTGGCCGGCGGCGCCAGTGCGGGGGAGCGGCGCAGCCTCATCGCCAAGAACCTGGCCCCGCTCAAGTCACTGAAGCGCACTCTCTCCATCCTGGCCGACGGCCCGACGATGGAGAAGTGTGCCGCGCTGGGCTGGGATCACCTGTTCCGCATGTTCCGCGACCGCATTCTCGACCTCCAGGCCGCCTTCCCACGCGACGCGAAGAAGAAGAACGGCGAGCCCTTCTGGTCCGGCCACCGCAAGTTCCCCGCCGCGCTGGATGTGACGCCGGCGCAGATCGCCGCCAACCCAGACGCGAAGAACTTCCTCGTCTCGGCGATCAACCTGTACGCGTGCATGTTCGGCGTGCACCCGGCCAAGCCGGAGGCCCGCTTCAACGACGAGCACCACCGCTGGATGGAGGCGTACCGCAGCGACGCGTGGCTGCAGGGGGAGGTGGACAAGCTCGCGGTGCCGCCGTACGTCGCAGGCGCGGTGGATGACCTCGACGAGGATCTGAAGACGGACGCGCAGGACGGCAAAGAAGCCTCGCTGGAGGAGGAGGAGGCCGAGCTGCAGGGGCTGCTGCAGGAGGTGTCGACGCTGGCGGCGAAGTGCAAGGGCAGCAAGGCCGCGCCGCTGGAGTTTGAGAAGGATGACGACGACAACTTCCAGATCGACTTCATCGCCGCCGCGAGCAACCTGCGGGCGGAGAACTACGCCATCCCGACGCAAGACCGCATGAAGGTGAAGCTGGTGGCGGGCAAGATCATTCCCGCTATCGCCACCACGACGTCCGCCGTCACGGGCCTCGCGCTGATTGAGCTGTTCAAGGTGCTGCAGAACAAGGACATGTCCGCGCTGCGCAACGGCATGCTGGACGTGGGCACGAACAACTACGTCCTCTTTGAGCGCGACTCGCCGATTGTGAACCGCACCAAGGTCGTCACCACCTACCTCCCCGAGCAGGACTACACGTACAAGAAGAAGATTGTTCGCGTGCCGGAGGGCTTCACGAAGTACGACATGATTCGCGTCCCGGTGACGCCCGCGACAACGGTGGCCGACTTTGCCAAGGCGCTGGAGGCGGAGCTGAACAAGACGCTGCCGGAGGGGGTGGACTACCAGTATGAGGTGGATGGCCTTGGCGTGGGCAAAGGTCTGCTCTGGAACGGCCGCCCGAGCCACGCGAACACCAAGGCGTCGCTGATGGACGTCATCGAGCGGCAGAAGGTGGCGGAGGCCAACGGGTCGTTGCCGGCGCCGTTTTGGCAGAACCGTGTGCAGTACTGCGACCTCTCCGTCACCGTCTCGGTGGACGACGGCGACGACACGGTGGATGAGGCGGATGTGGAAACGGCGACGGTGTGCCTGGTGATCCAGCAGTAAATTCCGGTCGCACGGAGAACTAAAGGTGTTGGATCCAGACGTATTCTCTGCGAAACCGGAGTAATTCCCTTCCTGTTTTTCTTCTCTCTCCCATTTGTACCTGTCTTTTATTTTATCTCTTTTAGCGTTTTTTTTTCGTTTTACCGTGTATTCTGACAGTTGTATTTGCTTTTGGCGACGAAGATTCAATGTACATGCGTTAAAAAAGAAAACCGGTGTTGGCTCTATTTTGTTCATTCTATATCGTGCGAAGCAAAAGTAGCTGACTGCTAGAAGAAAAGTGTCTGGTGTATGCAGTACTACCCTTGATCTTGTGATATGATGAAAAGAGGTTCTTTATCAGGCACTGCGTGTCAAAAACTAGCATTCTAAGTGTGGGGGCACTTAGTTGTAACAAGTGAGCACTGGGTGCAATCGCTGCTTTACTTAAGAGCCACAAAACACTTTAAAAAACAAGATCAGTGTTCAACCCAAGATCTGGCTTTGCAGCTGCGCTTTAAGATGTGCACACTGTCAGCTGGTAGTGAAGCTTCAGCACACCTTTTTTTTTTTAATGAGTCTTGCCGAGGGCTGCCCGGCTTTCATCAGCGTTTCCATTTCTCCTTCACAATATTCCCTTTTTAATTTGTTTGTTGTTCCTCAGTCATTATTTCTTACTGCTTTCTCTTCGTACTGGTTGCTCTTACCGAAAGGGCTCAGTCGGGCAGTTACAAGTGCAAATTGGTCGCTTTTGTCTTCTTTGGCTTGCTGGTTATCCATCAAGATTTGTCGCTGCCGGTTGCTTTACAATCATATTTGCGTTATATATTTACTGACGTCGAATCACAGCTCGACGTTACTTACCGCTCGCTGTGTTATCTGTTTTGAATAGTAATAATTGATAGCGGAATTGGTGGTTTGCTTTGTTATCTTAGTCGGCGGCATGATGTCTGCGACCCAACCACCTGATCATTTAGCGGAAGTATTCCAGTATCTAGCGCGGCGCCGAACGATCGTTGCGCGCAGTCGCCAGCAGGGCTATGCCGCTTTCCAATCTTCGTACTACACATTTCGTGGCGCTGCAGTCCACGCGAATGCAAACGTGCTTCTAAAAGCACCTCGTACCGCACCTGGCACCGCAGTTGTGGCTTCTGTCGCTCCTGCTGCCTCACTACGCGCTGCAACACCTCTCGCCGAAGTGAGCCGCCAGCAACCGGTCTCTGTAGTTGGCGAGGCAGCACAGGTAGCGACGACGCCGCTAGCCGCGTCAGCAAGACGAGCATCATCTCCGTTAGCAGCGGTTTCACCCGCACCACGTGTGGTCGAAGGGGAGCCATTTCACACACCAAAGGCTCCAGCTCAGCTGACGCGGTCCCCTCCGCCACCACGGCAGCCCACCCCGCCGCCCCCGCTGCCAGCAGCATCGACCCCCTCAGGACGCGACCCGCTTCCATCTTTCAAGCGAAAGGTGCCACCCCCCGCTCTCTCCGTGCCGCAGCAGAGGCTGTCCCTGTCTGACCGCCCCCGCGTGGCAGACCTTGACGACTCCGTTGGCAGCATCGAGCTGCCGACCGAGCAGCAACCGGACGGCGAGTTCTTAAGCCCGATGTCGCGACACGAGTTCGTGTCATGCTCTCTCGCGCCGCTGTCGAGCGCGGCGACGCCGGTCCACCCAGCGTCAACCTCGCCGTCCACGATGGCGAAGTCGCGAGGGCTATCAAGCGCGGGCTCTGGTGGCAGAGGACGCCGCCAGAGCAGCAACGCCAGTACCGCCAAGGCGGAGGAGGAAGAGGAAGGGTTAAGTGCGCACGAGCCCTCGGAGCAGGAGAAGCAGCAACAGCAGATGCTGAGTGACACCTCACGAAGTTCTACCCACACAGCCTTTTTTGCTTCCGCCGCCCGGCACGTCTCCATCGCGGAACCAGCGCTGGTGAAGGAGGTGCGAAGCTGCTCCATGGCTTCGATGCTTGAGCGGCGCGCGTCGCCGGTGTTTGTCACGGAGAGGAGCCTGCAAACATTTCCTGGACTGCGGCGAGTTTCTTTGCGCCGACCTATCTTCGACACCGATGACGACGTCAACTGACGAACTTTGTCAAATAGTTGTGAAAAAAAAAAACCTTTTTTTTGGTTTCCTCTTCTTCATTAGCAAATGTAAGAAGCTTATTGTAATCTAGGTTTCTCAGTTTAAGATAAGTTGTTTGTTGCCAGATACGACTGAAATGTCTGCTCTTCTTTTATCGGTTTTAACAAGTTTTTGATTTCACCTTTTTTTTTCTTGCGTCACTTCAGCCCGGAATGGCAACGCTGCCATGTGCTGAAATCTTTTTTCCTCTGATTGTTTGTTTGTTTATTGGCGATTCTGAAAGCGTCGATTACAAGTAGCAACACAGCTACTGTGATGACGAATATGTCTTCTCTTTTTTTTTAATCATTATTTGGCCATAGAAGGCCCTAACTGGAACTGATGTATTTCATTTTTTTTAAGCATCTCTATTTCGTTTTATTTTCTTCATTCGTTTGTCTTCCGCTTCTCCATTTTATTCCTTCATTGCTTTGAACGATGCGTGCCATCTGTCAGGATGGCTTTCTTTTTGTCGTCGGCTTCGCCTCCCCTTTTTTCTTTTGCATCTGAGCATTCAAAACCCTTTCATTCATCTTGCTTTTTCTTTATGTAGTTACTTTCTTTCAATTAAAAAAAAAACCAGTCGTTTTAATGATGGACAAATATTTTATGATGCACGTTAGAAAAAACCCCAATTGAAAGTTCTTGCAACAACAAAAGCCTACCTTGACAGGAAACTGCGTATTTGCGCGTTTTGTTTACAGCTATCCTTGCACAGCAAGAGAATCTTTTCCCTGAAGTAAGCCGCATTAGCGGGCATTGTGTAGTTGCCGCAAATGATTTTAAGCCGACTAAGTACTTGCATGTCTATTCAGAATATTTCTTTCAACTCTTACCTTGTCTTCTTCCTCCTCTTTTTTTTCCCCTACAATTTGCGCTTTGCAAGACACACTGCTCTGCGTCTTTTAGGACACACAAGCTTTTCACTTGCAAGCCACAACACATTGTTAAAGACACAAGCTTTTGGTTCAATTCAATCGAAAGGTTGCTCACTATTTTAGGCTTTTTTTTTTTACAACCTTTTAGATTTCGTTCTTGGTTCACCATTTTCTCTTTTTTGACTCAGCCTGGTTTTTTGTCCTTGACACTTATTTCTCAGTAGCTTTCCATTTTTTATTTCTCCGTTTGTTTTGTGCTATTTGATTCCGTTGTTAACTTTGCTAGCTTTACCTAGAGCACATATGGTGGCGTCTATTACTTTTCGGCTCAAGTCGAGCAACCATGTTGGCACCATCGACATGGAGGGAAGCGTGATGTCGTACAAGGCGGCCCAGCAGGCGATCGCGGCTAAGCTGTGCGCTCCGCCGGAGGAAATCGACGTCTTCTTAGCCGGCAGCACCTCTCTCCTGCACCCGGACGAAAACCTACCCGCCTACGCCGTGGTGGATGTGGTGCGTCGCACGCAGAGCAGTCGACCCACGTACCCAAACCCAACTCGCCCGAAGCCGAACCTGCTGGCGTCGTCGATGGACGGCCCCAACGCGGCGGAGATGGCCGGCGGGGTCGGGGTGGGTGATGTCAGCGTGGACGGGCAGCCGCTGACGGAGGAGGAGCGGCTGGCGCAGCTGCAGGCGGAGGCGGCGCTCGATACCGGCATTGACGGCGTTGTCACCCGCTCGTACCGCGGCGGCCGGGGCGGGGGCGGCGGCCGAGGCCGCGGCGGTGCCGGCGCTGGTGGTGGTCGCGGCGGAGCAGGCGGAGGTGAGGACGGCGGCAGCGACTTCTTCTTTGGCGGACGCGGCCGCGGCGACTCGTTTCGCGCGAACATGCTCGAGAGCTTCCGTCCCCCGCCAAAGGACTACATCTGCCACAACTGCGGGAAAGGCGGGCATCTCATCCAGCACTGCCCGTCCGCGAAGGGCGGCAAGGCACCAAAGATGCTGTCGTTTCCTGTGGGCATCCCGGAGAGCATGCTGGAGGAGTGCACGATGGACGACCCGGCGCCGAAATTCATTACACGGGACAACCGACTGGTGAAGCGCCGCGTCGATCCGTCGGCCTTCACCGCCATCTCCATCGCAGGCATGGAGCCGAGTAGCAGCAGCACCACCACGCCGGATGGCGATGAGGCGCACGATTTGGACACTACTGCATCCGTGAACGGTGGGGAAGGGGGCAGTGGAACCGCAGCATCGTCGACCACGCCGCCACCGGTGGAGAGCAAGTACCTCTGCATCGTGGACCACGTCATTGCACGCGATGCGATGAAGATGCCGTGCTGCGGCCGGCTTATGTGCAATGACTGCTTTGCGAAGATGGCCGAGGCCGCGTTTGACGACACGCGCAGCCTGAACGGTGACGACGACGATGACGACGATGGGGTGGTCTGCCCGAGCTGTGGTGAGCCGCTGATCATGGATGAGGTGGTGCCTGCGACGGAGGCGCGGGAGGAGATCAAGGCGCTCATTGCCACAAGAAAACGAGGCCGCGACGCGTGAGTCAATTGCTTATATATAATAACCCTCTATTCAACCAATATGGTTTTGACCTCGTTTAACTTTGAAGCGACAGCTTTCTCTTGTACTTTGGTACGTAAAACCCTTTTTTTATGTTTAATTACTCGTTTTAATCTATTTCTCAGCGTTTTTGCTGCTATTATAACTTCAACGTTACTGTGAATCAAGGCCTAAAAACAGATTAAAGAGCGCTGTCTGCCTTTGTAGGAGAAGATTTTTTTTCCTTGATTCCTTTTATAAACCATCCTGTTCTCATCACAGAAAAGCACGTGACAATGTTCCGCATAACGGAAGGGCTGAGCTTGAATATAAAACAAATGTTGATGTTGTGGCGCTTGCCATTTATAATTTTAATTTTACCTTGCCTCTTTCTATCCCCTAAAAACACTTTTTTCAATATAATATATCGGACGTTGAAAATACAACCTTGTCAATTTTTTTTTCCATCCAGCAGAGATATCAGCAACGTCCGTATTGCATTATCTTGATACAACAAGAAAACATCTTTAGGAGGAGTCGTTTGTGGACATAAGCAACGGAAGTCAGGTAGCATCGCAGACAACAAAGCTTTTATAAGCGTCGTTGCACTTTCTTTTCTTTGTTCACAAAAAACATTTTTTTTTTTAAACAACAAAATATTAGCATACACGTATTCGCGTAGTATCCTCATCTGTGTTCCATTTAGACTAGCGTATTATCCCAATTTCTCATTAGCAAGGTAGGCCAGCTGCTGCTGTTATTTTTTTTTTCCTTATCTGGTATTCAATCAGTCATCAGACACAACATTGCTCTTGCTCTGTTCTTGCACCTCTTCCCTACGAAGGCACCAGAGCGTACTGCTACGAACCTACCTTTAGGTTCTACCGTATTCAATTCTTTTCCCTCCCTAGTCACTCGCTTTTCCGATCGCAACCATGACGAGCGTGTTCACGTTTGGCTCACACGGGGCCAACTCGATGGCGAAGAAGTACGGCGAGATGGCCGTGCGGTCTAGCAAGTGCGGGTCGAAGAACTTCGTCTACACGAAGAGTCACGACGACCCTCACCCCTTTCCTCGCCACCACCACCGTCAGGGCGACAACCCGTTCCGGCTCAACTTTACGGTGCAGCGTTGGCGCTGGATCTTCCACGACTTCCGCATGTTTGGCCTCTTCGGCGCGCTGCGCAAGCACTACTACATCGGCGAGTCGTGGCGCCGCAAGGATGAGAAGATCTTTGTCGGCAAGGACGAGAACGGCAACAAGTACTGGCAGAGTCGCCGTGCGCAGGGTACGTTTCATGTGCGCCTGGTGGAGCCCGCCGACCCGCACTGGTTCCGTGGGCAGTCGCCGCACGCGGCGAGTCCGATGTGGCTGAAGTGGATGCAGGGCGGGGCGGCGCACACGCCAAAGCAGATGCAGGCGCGCGGTGAGTGGGGCCACAACTCTCGCCTCGGCATGCCGCTGCCGTTTAACATCAAGTACGACGAGTGGTCCCCGCTGAACGCGGGAGAAAGCTACACGCGTGATCCTACCTGGATCTCCGCACCGGGTCTGTTGGTGAACCCGGAGCGCCGCGCGCTTGAGGAGGCGGGTTACTCGCGCTGGGTGCGTGAGAAGGGTCAGCCAATGTACATGCCTTTCTGCGGCGTGCACGACTACTCCGACGAGCTAGTGGAGGAGTTCTACCGTGGCCAGTGGGCCTTTGGTCGCGAGAGCAAGGGTAACGACCACGACGAGTGGAAGCAGTAAGGTCACGGTCATGCACCTCTGAGTCAGCGTGCACGCATCTTTGTCTACCGAGCGTATCAAATCTGGTTTTCTTTTCCTTTTCTTTTCTCTCCCTGTTAGCTGTTTAAGAGAATTTTGGTTTGCGCAGCCTATTATGTTGCGTGCCCTTTGCACTTCTCTCTTTTGTGTCGTTTTCGCGTTTGTCAGGCTCATCAAACCAGTGCTTGAATGTTGTTTTTTCCGCTTTAGCGTGTGTTGCTTGCTAGCCTTTTTTTTTGCCACGAAGATGCGTTGTTTGTATTGACGTGTGTGCATAGAGCACACCTGGCCCTAATTTTTCTTGTCCTTTCTTTTTTGCTGTTTAGTACTTCGACGATTCCAAATCAAAGCAACTCAAAACTCAACGGCGGCTCAACGTAGCTTGGTCCGACGTAATCTGTGATTGATGCTCTTCAAAAGAACATTTCTGGAGCAGCTGTTGGTACGGATGATAATTTCTAAAGTTCGCAGTCTCTATTACGCCACAGATCACAACTCAACTGTGCGCGATGGTCATTGCCTATTAATGAAGAGATTTTGTAGTATGCTTCAGGTGGCTCCTTCTCTTTTTCTTTACAAACCGCATGTGTGTTTGACTTAGCTCTACTTCTCATTCTTTTTTTTTTCTACTCGCAACGCCTTTGCTTAATCTTTGCTGATTTGATGCTTCACGCAAGTTCGTTGCTGTCGTAGTGTATTGCTGTTTGTCGACGCACCACTTCCTTTAGTGTACGCAACTTGTACTTTATAGAATCACCTGCTTGCGTTTGCCGCATTCGTCTGCAGCAGCAGTACGTTTTTTTTTCTTCTCATAGAAATCTCCTGTGTCATTTGTTGAAGCAGACTGATTTTATGCAATGAGTGATCGCGCAGACGCCGACGCACGCGAGGAGGTCGACCGCCTCAACTACGAGCTGCGCCGCAACCTCATTCTCGAAACCGCCCTCATTGCCTTTGTCCTCGGCGCACTGACAGTACTGACGGGTGTGTTGATTGTCTACGCCTATGCGACGCACAACGATGTCTTGTTCGCATTTGGCCTGTACATGCTGACGGTGCACCTCGCTTTTCACGTCTGCGAGTTCCTCACGGCAGCGCTTCTGCGACCCCACGACACTCACCCGGATGCGTTTATGATCTTCCACTCGAAGGAGTACCTCGCGGCGAGCGGTGTGGCGTTGGTGGAATTCGCGATTGAGGCGTACTGCATCCCGGAGCGGTGGAAGCTGTCTCCGTCACACCACCCTTTCCTCAGCTCTTTTTTGCGCCTCCATCGCGGTAGCGCAATTTTCTTTACAACACTCACTCTCGTCTTTTACGGCATTCGCGTGGCGGCGATGCTGCAGTGCGGCGCAAACTTCTCGCTCATGATTGAGCCACAGCGCCGGAGCAGCCACCACCTCGTCCAGCACGGCCTCTACCGCTACCTGCGGCATCCAGCGTACTTTGGATGGTTCTGGCGAACCTGCTGTGCGCAGTTTATCGTGGCCAACCCGATCTCGGCCGTCGCACACACGGCGGTGACGTGGTACTTTTTCCGCTCTCGCATCGCCTACGAAGAGGCAACGCTGGAGCGGGCGGATTACTTTGGTGAGACGTACAAAGTGTACAAGAAACGCACGTACGTTGGCATCCCGTTCTGCGCACGCAGTATGTAGCGAAGGAGGTGAAGTTGCCACGCGTTGTGGTCTCTACGTGGTTATTTGTGAACTTGTTTGTGCGCGTGCAATTGGTGACTAGTTTCTGCTATCCCAAAAACAACAGTAATTATATTTTACATAAACAGCAACAAGTGTTTTATTTTTTAGTGAAAATTGGAAGGGAAAGCAACGTGCACTACACAGAGGCCTCAAAGTTGTTGCGATTCATCGACAAGGTTGTGTCTGAAATGAGAAAGACCGCTTCTGCTTTGTCTTTTTCGTTCTACTACTACTTCAAGACTTAATTTTATCCTTTTCTCTTTTATCTTCTTTTTCCCAAACGTATTCCTTTTTCCTCCATTGATTTTGCGGTCGCGGGCGCTTAGACAAAGTGCGCTCACAACTCTTCACCATTTTCGATTGTTCACCTATCTATACCTTTCCATTTCATAGTGGTGTTATATATACTAAAAATTCCTATATTTCTCTCTTTTACTCAACTCCTACACCTTTATATTCATTTGGTAGCCGCAATGCACCAAATTTTCAACTATGTCTTTTCCCTCCACTACCTCCCCCTAGGCGCCGCCGCCGTGCTGCCAGGCGTGGCGTGGTACTACGGCGCGGGCTGGTTCACCTGCGCCGCGCTCTGCACCGCCTCCCTTCTCATGTCCGCCACCGCGTTCTACTTCGAACCGCTGCTGTGCCTCGCCCCGATGGGCGGCCGCTTCAACGCCGGCCTGCGGGAGCTGCGCGGCGACCTTGGCGCGATGCGACCGCCCGTCACCATCATCTACCCCACCACCGGCGCCGCCGCCGCTAACGGCATTCCGTATGTGCCTTTTAACGATCGCGAGTACCTGCGTGGCATGGCGCGGTACACAAACCTTCCCGCGTTCTTGCTGACCGACCTCGTGCTGGCACGCACCCGAGCACGGCTCGACGCGACGGCGGTGCCGCTCTTTCGCGAGGACGGCACGCCGCGTCCGGTCATCCTCTTTAGCCACGGCCTCGCCGGCTACGCCCGGCTCTACACCACGTTGCTGATGGATGTTGCCGCTCGCGGGGCGATTGTATTTGCGATGACACACATGGACGCCAGCGCCGCGTACTGCCGCGACGCCGGAACTCAAATTCACATTCCACTGAACACCGAGCTGAAGTGGACGCCAGCGGATCGGGAGCCGCAGCTGGACATCCGTGTCCGCGAGACGCGCAACACGCTCAGCCGCATTCGCAGCGGAGAGCTGCTGCGTGCTCTTGGGTACGACGCCGCGGTTGTGGATCGCTACCTCGCCATGGACCCGCCCATTCACCTTGTAGGCCACTCCTTTGGTGGCGCGACCGCGCTGGCGGTGGCGCTGGAGGAGGAGAAGGCGGCGAAGGATCTGAAGAAGACGTCGCCCATCGGCTCTGTTGTCGTGTACGACCCATGGAGTGTGCCGCTGCGTGGGAAGATGTTTATGGACAAGCTGAAGGACACAGCCCACCCCTACGCGTTTGCCACGCCGACACTGCAGTTTTTCTCAGAAGGGTGGATGCGGGACAAGGCGCAGTACGATCCGTTCGTGGAGTTGGAGGCTATTGTGAAGGCGCAGAAGCACACGGTCGAGGAGGCCGGTGTGGTGGACGCGGCGAATCGCAAGTTGAAGGCGAGCGGCCTAACGTGGTACAAGCGGAAGGACTTCCCCGGCACGGGCCACCTCACCGTGACAGACATGTCTCTCTTCAGCCCTGTGGTGTACCGCACGGGGTACATGACGGTGCCGCCGCGCGCCGCAATTGTCGACTACGCCCACGAGACGGTGCAGTTCATCAACGCGCTCTCCGGTCCCATTCCGATCGACAAGGATATCGCGAACGACCCGGTTCTTGCAGCTCTGCTACGCCACTGACCAAAGATCATGTGAGTCGTGATCTAGCTGTCTCACACACACACACATGAAGCGCTGTGCGCTTTTTCTACGAAAATGCGGCTTGCTGCAATTATACCGTTTGACAAGAGCAAAGAAAAGCTCACGCTGTCGCGGTGAATGGTTAAGCCGCAAAACTCTTAGAACTTTTTAAGACTCTCCCCCCTTCTTCCTACTTCTGGAGCCGTACCCTCGCTTTTTGTTGACTAAGCGTTACTTCTTGATGTATGCCTAACTGTTATCGATCGTCATGTTTTTTATTGCTATAATAAATAAATGATGAAGCTTAACAACAACAACAACAAAAAAAAAACATAGGCAATAGTTCTCATGCTCGCTGTTTTCTCTTAACGCGATAGAACTTTTCTGAATTCTATTATGTAATTGCTATCCGTGAGTTTTATCTTCTATTATCTAGCCTCGTGAGCAGAAATAGTCGGAGGGGTGTTTCTTCTTAATTGAACCAAGTTAGCGCCTACACAAACGCGGTTTTAAATGGCTTTACGCTATGGTTCATGTTTATCCGTCACTTTCTGATTATTTGGGTGATGATAGC
>MDUD01004268.1:0-11684 GCA_002216565.1 Crithidia mellificae | reverse complement strand
GATCCACGTGAATTACATCTGGCGGCACGAGAGCCTCTGCACGTACCCGCGCCTGCCCGCCGGGGACGTGCTTACGGTGTGGGCCCCAAACAACAAGCAGCCCGCCACTCTCATCTCATCCGAGCGTATTTTGGTGACGAAAGGGTCGCAGGCGTACATGATCTGCTTGCAGTCCGTGCGGTCGGGGCTGGCCAGTCCAGCAGAGCTGGAGCAGGCGGCGCCGCTCTCGCACTGCGCCCACTACTACTTCAACCGCATGTGCAACCGCGGTGAGCGCTGCAATTTCATTCACGCCGTCCACGTCGACCCGAACGTGCAAGGCGACTTCAAACGCGCGCCGGGCCGCGGCCAACACCACGGCAGCGGACTGCCGAAGGGCAGCGGGGAGGAGGCGGGCGGCCACGGCGGCAGCCGCGGTGGTCGTGCGGGAGGAGGCAACAACAACAGCAATCACAACAGCAGCAGCAGCAGTGCGCCAAACCGTGGCAGCCGTGCGCCGCCCAAACCGGACGTGTCGACGCGCACAACGCGACCTCCCAGCTCTGGCGGCGGTGCCGTGTCGAGTGAGAAGCGGGCGTCCGTCCTCCCCGCCTCCACGGCGGCGGCAGTAGACAACGCGGAGAATAGCCTGAATACGGCAAGCCGCAGCGGACGGCAAGAAACACCGGTGCAGCGGCACGGCGACCCAAACGATAACAACAACAATAGTAACAACAGCAACGCCGCCACCACCACCGTGACAACCACAACAGCGACGAACACGACTTCCCGCCTCGCCGCCGCAGTCACCGCGCGCCTGCCTCCGTCGCAGCAGCAGCAGCAGCAGCAACAGCAGCATTCACCCGAAGATCGCGTGAACGCCGCCCCCGCCACCCGCAATGCAGGCCGCTTACATCAGCGCGAGGAGCCACAGGGCGTGGCTTCCCCGCCACTCACGGCATGCTCCTCCCACGCAAGCGACGACCTTGGCGGCTCGCAGGTGCAACACCATGCGCAGCAGCAGCAGCAGCAGATGGTGATGATGCAGCGACGTGCACGCGATGCACATGGGGAGACGACGATGCACGACGCCCCACGCAGTGGCAGCGCGTCGATCACGACTTTCACGCCAGCTCGGCAGACCTCCGACTTCGCCATCGCACCCGCTACACAAATGCACCGCTCTCTGACTGGGTACAGCGGGGGTGCCGGTGCGAACACCGCACAGTCGCACGGCGGCGGCGACGGCGGCAGCTCGGACGTTTACGGCCAGCCGGGCAGCGGGAGTGGCGCAGGGGGCGTCTTCACTCCGCCGCAGATGACCTGGCTAGCGCCGAGCGACAGTGAGTCATCGCACTACTCCCGTAGCCCGCAGATGCACGCCCAGCCCTACCCATCCCACCCATCCATGCAAGCATACCAGCAGCCCTACCAGCAGTACGCCCAGTCTCCATCTCAGCAGCAGCAGCAGCAGCAGGCGCACCTGCCTCTTTCCCCGAACTACTCTCTCGGCCTCAACCTGCCCAACTACGATTACGGCAGCTACAATGAAAGCGACGTCTTCAACGCGAGCCACACGAGCACCAGTGCCAACTCCGGCTGTGCTGCCGCGGCGGCATCGTCTTCGACCGCTGCGACCAACGCACACACGGTGAACGTGATTCCTCGCACGCGGCGACGTCGTGATGTGGGGCCTGCGGTGAGCGGGGCGGGGGGCAGCACGCACACGCAGATTCCCACCTTTCAGCAACAGCAGCAGCAGTTCACCTACGCTCAGCAGCAGATGCAGATGCCCCACTCGACTCGACCCAACGCGTCCGGCTCCATCACGATGAACCCGGCCGCGATCACGTCCTTCTGCAATGAGTCTTCGTCGAACACCTCCGTGCAGTCTCCGACGATGATGGCCTCTGCAGGTGACAGCGGCACCGCGCTGCGCTCCCCGCAAGGCCACCAGGCGTCGTCTGACTCGCCGTACAACACCTCCCTCACCCCGCACAGCGCACCAGGCAGCGGAGTCGCCGCAGCGGGCGCGAAAGCGACAACATCAAGCGCGATGAACACCGCGGCCACGTCCACCGTCGCGGGTGCGGCGGGGGCACGCGCCGGCCGCGGCACAGGCAACGCGGTGTACAGCCGCCCGGCGTCGTCTGTGGCCTCGCCGACCCCGTCCAACCGCGGCCGCGGCGCGCAGACGCCAACGGAGGCGTCGACAACCTCGATGCCGTGGGTGAACACGGTGGAGATGGACGGGGGCGCCGGCGGCAACGTGGCGCACGTGGTGGGTCTCCCCCACGTCCCGGCCCCGCCGACGCGCTACGCGATGGGCTTCACGAGTAACGAGGAGGACGAGGAGGAGGATGACGCCGCGCTGCTGGAGGCGACCGACGACGAGGAGACGCGGACGGACGTGCTCAGCAGCGCCTCTCGCACCTCGCACTCCGCCTCGCGCCTGCCCTACCCGGGCGCGAGCGTGGGGGGCCGAAGCAGCAGCACGAACGGCACGAACACGAACAACAACAGCGCCGGCCCCGTCACGCACCCGCTGCCGAACTTCCGCCTGGAGCGCGAGGAGCGGGCGGCGAGTGGGAGCGACACGGGTGTGGCCGCCTCGCAGGAAAGTGCGATGTCGCAGTCCCGGCACAGCCGCTTCCGCCACGACCCGTACATCGCTGGGAACACGTCGCATCGCTTCAGCACTAGTCTTCGTAATCAGCCCTCCGAGGATTTCAACTGAGCGCGAACACACACACACAGACACGCACACACAGGCAAAGAGAAGCATGAAAGATAAGCGCGAAGCTGAACCGCGGCGCAACCTCGCTCGCGACCTCTCCCTCTTTATCTCGCAGTTTTCCCTAATTCTTCTTGTTTTACGTCTATGCATGAACGATAGTTGAGCGAAGCGGTGACAGCGACCCTCTCCTGTTCAATCAGTGAAGATGCTGCAGGAAGCAAATGGAAAACACCCACGGCATAGTTAGAGGAACCACCACCACCACACGTTTCTGGCGAACAGAAAAAGGCGAATCAAGAACACAGAGAGCAAGCTTTGACAAGTCAAGTAAAAAGGCAGAGAGCTGTTTGTGCGAATATGGTAAGCACGCAGCCCTTTTTCAAACACACACACACAGCATAAGTAGTTTTAGATCAAGTATTGATTCTTTAATGTCATTAATTATTGCCTTCTTTTTAAGACTGGACTCTGTTTTTTTTTCTTTTTTGCATACGCGCAGCATCATTACGCGGCCCTCAGATAAAGATGCACTTCAGTGCTCTTGCCGCGCAAAGCCCCTGAGCAATCATTTTTTGGTTTCTGATGTTCATCTTTCTGTCCGCTCTGCGACTGCGGGCGGAAGAAAAAGCTTCTTCCACCTTCCTATTTTTTTTCTTTGCGTGCACATCAACGGGGAAAAAATGAAAATTAAGAGAAAACGCAGTGGTCCTTGGCGTGCGTGCTCAGTGCATCTCATCTGTTTGTTAGCGAATTCTCACATTAGCCGACTTTCGAGCTGTGCTGTGCACGCATTAGCCTCTTTAACCAGCACAGGCATTAGCCATCAAAATATCAAACGCGCGAACAAGAGCAAGCTTTTCTCTTTCTCTTTTCCCTTTCTCTCGTCGACTCCTCGCACGCAGGGGAAAGAAAAGGTCAGCAGCCCTCACGTCTGTAAACACTTTTTTTTCTTTTGTACATAAACTATTTTTAGCACAGAGAAAAGTCTAAACGAATAGAATTTCAAATCTTGCCTTTTTTTTTGTCAAGTTTTGATAGTGGCAGTAGCGTTGTCCTCCAATGCCGCGATCGTTCAAAGAGTTGAAGCGTAGAAACAGCAAATGATCAGCCAACAAAAGAAAAAAAACCAACGCTTTTTCTTTTTATGTTGTGCTTACTTTTCTTGCTTTCAGCACTTTTTGAAAAAAAAAAAATAATACAAACAAAGTACAAAGCTGAACCCGTTTCGCTTTTTCCCCTTTCTCTGTGCGATCGAGATAGCCATTTGACATAAGTAGTGGCTTCCCCGTTGTTTTTCTTTTTTTTTTTGCTTTTTTGCTTCAGCTCTTCCTGCTACTAAATCTCTTCATCTTACGTACGCTCTACCAGATTTAACTTACTCGCAGCTCTAGTGAAGCCCACTTCACAAGTTACTTTTGCTGGAGGTATTATGTGTTCCGTCCACGGCTTTCACATTTTTAAAAATGAAATCTTTAAGCGAACACTCGAAACATGGCTGCATGCCTTCTGTTGCTTCTATCTCAAAAAACAAATCAAAATTAAGTCGGTTTTCTTTTCTTGATCTTCCTTTCTTATTTCTTCCTTTATTTTTTTTTCTCATCATGCACGTGGCCTTTGCAGTCTTCAGTTTTCTCTAATCCGTTACAGAAGCGATTCAACGTGAACAGCCAAAAGTTATTTTTGTCACGCTATTTCAGTGACTCTTTGTCTTTTTCTGGCAAGAGCATCCGTCTCCATTTGCCTGCTGTTTCTCGTTTTACTTCGCGGTACGTATCCAAACAACTCTTGCATTTTCTTTTTCAAAATAACTGCTTTTCTTGCTATTTCTGCTCTGCTGCCAACAGTTGTTTTGCGCGTTTCCTTTGACTTGTATCTAATGCATCCCGTCATCTCTCCCCCCTCCTCTTTCTGTTACACCTACAGTCTTCGCTCATCCGCAGCTTTCCAGCAACGTCTTTGCGAAAGTTGGACACTGTCGATGATTGTAAATTGCTGTAATTCTTTCCACCTTTTTTTTTTTGACTTTCGCCGGCCACCTCGTTGTTCTCTTGCTATTTGCGTGCCATCAGCCGCAATGAATTTTTAGCAGGTATACAACTAAGCGGCGAGCAGAAAGTAATAAAAAGATTGGAAGACAATCTATTACTGATGGGATGTTTTCAATATTGGAACACAAAGGAATTTTAAACTCGCCAACAACTTTCCTATGGTTTCAGGGTCAAGACGTACAAGATGACGCTTATTTTTTTTCCTTTTCCCGTGTACAGTTTTTCACTGTTTGCATTTAACGAAGATTGTTTTGAAGAGCGCTTTTGACTAGTTTAAAATCACTTCAAACATCAACTTCGATCTTTCTTTCATTTTGATGTTCATCATATTCTGTTATCTTGCTTGGTTGCGTTTTAAATCAATTAAATTTTTCTTCAATTTCTCATTTTCCGTTTTTTCCCCTTTTTGTTTTTCGCTCAATCTCCTTGCGTAATAAAACGGCGCCGTGTGCCTCCTCGCAAGCTGTATCACGGCCTGCTATTTTTTTTTTCTTTTTCCTGTTGTTATAAAACTTTTGTTTTCTAGATTTGCCAGAGCGAAAGCAGAAATAACAAAAACAACAAAAACACGATCAGCGCCGCATCTGGATTTCAACAACAGAATTTTGTGACGCTGCCCATTTTTAGAAGAGATAGTACAAGCTCTGCTTCCGTCCGTGTGTTTTTTCCTTCGGGACACATGTTTTTGTCTGTATTCTGTTTTTCACTTTTATCACTATTATTGTTTGCTTGCCAAGCCTAAATGGGAAACCATATATAAAGGAGCTAAGCTGGCGATGTTGCTCATTTGCGACCCTCAAAAAAGGGCTTTTTTTTCCATTTAGGACCGACTTTACGGCCCTGGTCACTTCTTCTCTGCTGAGGTTTCAAGTCTTGTTATTCTCTTGTGTTGCGCCTACCTTCGACTTCCTGTTCTAGAGGCACAGGAAGTTGAGCCAAATCGCAATGGACGAGAAGACACTGTTCTTGTTTTTATTTTTTCACCTCATAAAGCTTTCAGAGGAAGGCGCGCGCTGCATCTTGAGTGAGAGAGGCACAAACACCAATTTTTTTTTCTAAAAACGTGACAAAAACTATTAATTTCTTCCTTGGATGACGTGCTCCGGCACGTGAGCGATAATAAATCTTGAAAATAGAATGATAAAGTATGCAAAGGAACTGCAACAACAGCGACATGCAATCATGACAGTAGAACCCATTTTCATGAGCGATTTTCGCTTGTCGATCCTATTTCATTCTCTCCCATCAAGTGCAACAGACAGGAGAGAAGAAACAAAAAAAAGGTGAGCCGTGCATGCAAGTTTTTTCACATATACACAGGTGCACTGCGTATCTCCAACAAACGGGAGAATTAATGCGATGTGCTTAACTTTGTGTGTGAGTGTTTGTGTTTGTGTGCATGTAAGCGCAATGGGTGCTTGAAGCTTCGCTTTTTTTTTTTTCGAGTTTCTGTTCTGGTGTTTATTTTTTTTTTCTTATTTCCTTTTTTGTGATCTTTTAATCGCTTTGCTTTCTTTTCAATTAATACTCTTTTGCATGCGTGTTTGTGCGCTCCCTCACTGGATGTGGTACTCCCCCTTTTTTTTTGTCTGCCCTTCTGTCCTTCATTTCTCATCTAGCTTCTTGTGCTTTTCGACTTCGTGCTTGTTTCTCTTTCCCCTTTTTCCTACAATAACGCCGACTAGGGAGGTGTTCTCAACAGTTTTGACAACGTCTAATTTTGCATCTGTTTTACCACCTCTGTCTGGTCCTATCTAATCAATCCCTTTTTTTTTTTAATTGTTTGTGGTCCACAAACTTGCAGTGTGTCATTATTAAATTAAGCTCACGTTTTTTTTTTCCTGTCTTTTTTATTTTCAGTTCAATCCTGATCGGCCTTCTCGTCGTCTGTGATCCGGCTGCAACATTACTGCATGTGTGCGTGTGTTTATCTGCGACGTTGTTTGTGTGAACATTTACGCGTGTCTGTCAATGTTTCTCTGAACGTTTCTTTTCATTTTGTTTAGCTTTCTCTCCTGTTTTTTTTCCCGTCTACTTCTTCTTTCTCTTCCTCCCTGTTTCTCATTTTATTAAAGGCGGAAGTGCTCGCGTCAGTTTGCGGAGGAAAGAAAATAAAAAGTCAAAACCATAAAGAGCAACTCTTTGTGGTGCGTTTCCGGGGGTTTCAACTACTCTCTTTCCCAAAATACACGCACACTCACTTGCAGCAATTTGTTGCACGGTCTACGCTGTCGCTAGGAAAAGGAAAAGGATGTGTGAATTCTTCTCCACCGATCTTTATTTTGTGCCACCTCGTTTTCATTTAAGTTGATTGATTATCTGTTTTCGTGTCACGCTTCAAGGCTATTTGGAATTTCAGGTCGCACCACTGCCAAGGTCAGGACCTAGTTCTACTAACTTACTTGACGGTGAACTATCTTTTCCGCTTCATGCTGAAAACTCTTCTTCAATTCCTTCAATTCTCTTTACTTCTACTATGCGGGTTTTCTTCTAGAATCCTTTTTTTTTGCGTCAGGCCCTTTCATTCTAAGACTTCTTTTTATTTTCAAAACAATCTCTCTTTTTGTTTCGTTTTGTCTCGTACATCTTTCCTCTTTTCTTGATTCTCTAAGTTAATTTATTTTACTTGTTTACCTTACTTTTTGTGTTGTCTTTCATTTCCTCGTTAAGGTTTTTGTACCCTTCTGTTGTTGCACCGCTAACACACCTTCTGTTGTGCATTTCTGCACATTCCAACCTCTCATTTCCTTTTTTCTTTTGTTGTTTATCAGCTTCAGCTGAGACGTCTCCTTCTCTTTCCCGCTGCCCATCCAGTGCCCACAAAGCTTTATATGTATCTACTTTCTACAGCGTTAAAGTTGCGTATGTAGTCCCTCACTCTGTTTCCCTTTGTGGCACACGTTGAGTTAAACAGTCCCGTTGCCCTAGCTCTATTTTTTTTAGATTTCTTCTCTCTTCTGCTCGGGCTGATGTTTAATTCATTTGCAGGTACATATACAGGGGAAAGCTCCTGAAGGGCTTGCAGAGGTGGTGCAACGGGTGAAGGACTGTCGAGTAGAACGGAAAGGCGAATGCGAAGTGAACGGTGTGTTGGCTTAAAAATTCTCCCATCTATTTTCCATCGTGTTTTGAGTGCTGAACTTTATATTTTGCCTTTTTTTTCACTGTCTGGAGTGACAGGTTTTTAATTTTTAGTTCAAAAGCTCTTTTTTTTTCTTTTGCAGTGCCAGCGGTTGTGGAAGTACTGCTGCACAGGCTTTTCTCAAACGACAACGGATCAGTTAAAGCCTGGTAAATAAGAAATGCTGAGTGAAAGCAAAAGAAAAACTGACTAATTTCTTTTTTGTCTCGTTCATTTTTTTTTTCACGTCCTCCCTCATCTCTATGGTAAGGACACCACTTCCGATCGTTTGTGAAGCGCCACGTTTCCTATCAAGTCGCGCTTCATAATTACAAGCTTCTTTTTTTTTCTTCTTTCGCTACTGGTAGCAATAACTCCACGAAATTAACAGCACCAACGTTAAAATGAAAAGAAGGTTTCTATGGAGACTTTTTTTATTGAGGTGAGGCTTGTCGTCGTATGCGGGAGTACACCTCTCTGATGCTTCTCGAAAGCACCGAGCACCTTGACGGATTGCCATAACACAAGGGCGAACAACGCATTTCTGAATGCTTTTGTTTTTCAGAGTCTTTCCGGAGGCTTACTTTCGCGTAGAAAAGCATCGCGTTTGGGCACCGAGAAAAAGACAAAGCGTGCATGAAAACCAAAAATTAGAAGAACAGCTCTTGCATGTGTACATTGGACTTACATACACCACTTGGATCTTGGAAACAAACCAAAACCAAAAAAAAATATCAAAGAGTAGGCACAATTTTTTCGTTACTCAAGTACGGGCTACGCTGTCGCTCAACACAAAATTCATGCCTCTGCGAAGCAACCACTTTGCGTTCCACTCCTTTCCATCTTTCTCCTCGACCCTCTTCTGTTTTGTCATGCTTTGCTCCCCCATACTATCTGTCCTCTCTTTAGATTAGAGTCTTTACTCAATATTTCTACTCATTATTTAACAACAACAAAAAGTAAAGCTTGTGAGCTGCATCGCTTTTCTTGAATACAGCATCTACTCACAAAAGCTCACACGAACAAAAAACAAAAAAAAAAACATACCTTGCGGCAGTGAAAAACTCGAAAAAATACAGGATTCCGTAAAGATTTATTATTATTTTTTTACATCCTTTGTATTTTAGCTTCTTCAGGGTAGCTTTGCCAGAGTTATCCCTCAGCCCACCTTCCTTTTTAGCAAGATTTTTCTTTCCTCTTTTTCTGTTACCCTCTCCGGTGTATTGGCCAACGAGTGATTGTCTCCACGTGACCATTGCTCGTTGTTTCCTCCACAGCTTTTTTATTTTCTTGCGCATTGAGCCAAAAGAAAAATTTTACAAGTTGTGCGGTTCATTTTTTTTTTTTGTTTCAACATCTTCAACTTGGTCGATATAGATCCCTCTTAATCGAGCTAATTTTGAGAAGCTGACCTTTTCACCCCAACACCATACGGACAATAGGAGACATTTTACCTCCCTCATTCCGTAGTGCCAGCGTGGAGTAATCTTTTTACCTTTTCCTTCACTTTTTTTTGGAAAGAAAACAAAACCCTTGGGAGAGCCTACTATTTAGTTAGCACTACCAAACACGTTTCCTGTAGTTCGCCTAAATAAGATCTCTTGTTTTCTCCCTTACTTTACTCTTTCTTCTCCTATTATTTTTTTTCATCGGGAATTTTTCCTTCCGCAATTTTTCTTCTCGTGACTGTGTTTTTTTTTTTTTACCTGGTTAACTTTTCTTCTTCATCAGGTCAAAAAGAACTCCAGCCTACAAAACAATAAATTTGAGAATAGAACCGCGAGCGCTCGAACGGTTTCGATCTCAGCGTGTGTTCTTCTTCTTGCATCTTTTCTTTCCTCCGTGATCTTTTTTTCTAGTCTTTTGTCCCTTTTCTTTTATTTTTTTTTAAGAAAAAAGACAGGTTTGTCTTTGTGTTGACTTGAAAATCTTGAGGTTGACGTGGTAGGCACGCTCTGCTTAGCTCTTTTTCGCTACAGCAGGAAAACTTCTAACGAGGCTTCAATAAGATCATAAAAGACTCAAATTGCACGCCAAATCAGCATCTCTCACCTCAAAAACAACAACACACACACACACACACACAAAAGAAAAAAGCTTCTACTTGACAACTGTAAATCAAATTGCAAACACACAAGGAAAGATTTGACTCTGTCTGCTTTCTTATCAAGAGGCGAATTTCATTTCCCTCTATAGCTTTTTTTCCCGCTCCTTCTTTTTTTTTCAAAGCTCCTTTTTTTCTTTTTCCTGAGTTACCAAATAATTACTGTTAATTTTTTTTTTTCACTTTTCCTTCACTTCCTCATTACATAGCTGTACGCGCAAATTAGTTTTTGAACAATTCTTCCTTTTTCCGTTTTACTTTTTCTTTTGTTAGTGTGTTTTGTGCTCTTTTCCTTATTTTTCTTTTTCTTCTTTGTTAAACTCACTCGTCTCTTTTTCTCTCGCTTAGTTGTCGCGTGATTATTTGTCTGCGTACGTTTGCTTGTGCGTATCAGCTTGCTCCACTAAGTCTCTTTTTGTGTCTTGTCACTGCTGAGGTGGTTTGATCTTTTCTTTTTCCTTTTCTTAATTTTTAGAAAAAGGAATTTAACTGGAACGTTGGTGGGTTACCTTTTTACCTTCGGTTTTCTCTCCACATTTCCCCTTAACTGCGTTTTTCATCCAGTAAAATATCCGTGTGTTTTTTCCCGTCACTAAGGGGGAAATAAGTCTATACGTTCATACAAGCAAACAATAACAATAACAGCAGTAGCAAAAATTTTTTATTGAGTTTCCGTTTACTGATCACTGTCTCACTCCAATAAGTACGTACACCATTTCAAGCGCGATGTTTTCCCCTGTGTACGAGGATGTGTCTGGCCTTTTCGGCCGGCCAATGCCGATGACGGGCTACGCGCCATCTGGTGAGCTGCATTTTCCGCAAGCGCATTTCACGGGAGGCAACGGCGCACAGACGCCGCCTCAACAGCAGCAGCAGCAGCAGCAGCAGCAACAGCAGATGCGACCCACTTTTTCTCTCGTGGACGCCAACGGCAACCTCATTTCCCAGCAAGCACTTCACCAGCAACAGCCGCAGCAGCAGCAGAACATGGCCTCCTCGATGAACGGACTCTCCTTTAACACGCTGAATGGTCCATCCCTCATTCCTTTCGAGGTGTACCTCCAACAGCAGCAGCAGCAGCAGCAGCAGCAGCAGCAGCAGCACCAGCAGCAGCAGGTCGGAGCTCTCGCCGGGAAGCCGACCGCCTTTCAAACCGCCGACGGCGTCAAGTACTTTCTCTCCGCCTCTCCCACAGGCACGCCGATGTTGTCGACTGGCCCCGCGGGGCAGGGCGGGGTGATGCGCCAGCAGAGCGGCCCCGCGCTCTACGCAATTGAGCACAACGGCAGCGGAGCCGGCAGCTTCTTCTCCACCTCGCTCAACGCCCCTGGAGGTGCGAATGCGGCGTTGCAGAACAGCAGCGGGGATTTCTCCTTTTTTGTGTCGAATGGACTGCCGACGGCGAACAACGGCGGCAACGGGGCCACGGCGGGTCTGTCGATGAACCAGAATATGCAGGGCGGGATTATCAGCCTGTCCCCCGATCAGCGCTCTCGCACGCTGGTGAACAACACACCGGCGCTCAACATGCAAACGGCCGTCAACCGCAACCCGACGGTGGCAGAGATGGTGGGCAACAAGACTTCCATCGAGGTTTTCGATCCGGACTTCAAGTTCATCTACGATGTGCCGACAAGTGCGGTGGTGCACCTGCCGCCGGCGCGGCTGAACATTACACGTCTCGTGCTGTGCCGC
>MDUD01004260.1:0-19583 GCA_002216565.1 Crithidia mellificae | reverse complement strand
CCCTTACCTGGGTGCCGTCCACGATGGCGTTAGCACCGGCTACATGCAGGGCTTTGCGGCCAAGCCAATGCACTGGCTGTACCGCTTCCGCCACAACCTGCTTCCCCAGGGTTTTGCCACCGGTTTCTTCTCCCGCAACCCGTACGGCCGCTACGTGCACTGGCTGGAGGTGAGCACGATTGAGAAGATGCGCCTGCAGCTGCAGACGATGGAGTCCGTCCCGTGCTCGCTCGTGACGACCATCGTCGTGATCTACACGTTGTGGTTCTCGTACCGCCTCACCTTCCTGCACCCGGATATCACCCTGTACAACCTCGGTCTCTGGCCCACCAAGCCGTGGGTGCAGCAGCAGCGCTTCAACAAGAAGATCGACATTGACCAGCCGGTGTACCGCTGGGTGCACCGCGTGCCGGAGTACATGGCGGTGGACCCGATCCGCGAGCTGTACAAGCTCGACGTGATGGCCAACGATCCGTACCTCGAGTACGTGCGTGGCATGGGCCGCGAGAAGGAGCTCACCCTGTACGCCGAGGAGCGCGCCGGTGGCAAGGGCGATATTCTTCCGCTGAACATCCGCCACGAGGACCACAGCGGCCACCACCCTGGCCCGATGACCTCCAGCCAGGGTGTGTAAGTGCGGCTTAGAACGCAGTTACACGTAAAAGGCACGCCGCCGCAAGGAAATGTCTGACTGTTCTTCAGCGTTTCTTTGTAGCGTCTCGCTTCCTGTTTCGGGGTTGATCCGTCCAAGTTGTAACACTTTGAACAAAGAAAAAGAGGAACCCAGCAACAACAAAATGATTTTCTAGACTAAAGCGCACACACCAAAAAACACCCCTTAAAAAGTAACACACCCATAAACAGAATCGCACGCACATGCGAACATGACGGAACGCGCGCGTCATGAGCAAAAAAAGATCTTTTTTTTTTTAAACCCTTCCCCTCCCCGTTTTCCCGACTAATAATTGGACCTTATTATGTAACACATCTGCACCAGTGCAATGGGAAGGTCAAGCAGCAGAGACCGACATATCAAAAAACCACCTAATTAAGCAGTTTGTTGGACAGCGTTGCGCTCCTTCCTTCTGCAAACCTCATATTTCCTGTCTTTCTCTTGCTAACTGACTTTCTCTTTGGCACACCCACTCACTTCAAGAAAAAAAAAGAAAAAAGGTTTTCTTTTTCTCACTATCATTTTCGTTTGTGCCGCTGCCTTGCGCTTTAGTTTTATCTTTTATTTGTTTTTCTTTCTCGGCGCGAGTGTATACGCCTGCGTATATTTATTTAGAAGCTATGGATTAATGGTGCTTATGTTATCTTATTGTATTATCTTGTTTTTGCTTTTCCTTAGGTTTATTTACTTCATTTCACGCATTAACACGTCATTTTACCTTCATTTCACTTTCATTTCCTCTCATTTCTTCTCATTTCTTATCAAGTATTATTATGGATCCTTTAATGTTTTTTAGAAGTAGCCGACTTGCGTAGCGCAAGGTAGTATCCGTTTACGCGTGCTGCGAAGAAAAAAGATCAAAAAGGACTGCGTGCGTTTTATTAGAAAGGAAGGGAACTGTGGTGGTGCGAGCGTTTTTCTTTAAATTGACAGTTTACCCTCCTCCTTTTGTTTTTCGAGCATGCGTTAACACTTGTAAAACCATTTGCATTTCTGAATTTACGTTCACTTCATTTCAAAAAAAAAAAAACCTGACTCAAACAAACAACAAAAACCAAGAACAAAAGAGAAACCCGTTGAACTTGACCTAAAGAAAACTGCCTGAATTGAATTGTGTGTTGTCAAAAGTACGTTTTGGCGTAACAATGGTGGCATACAAGAAGCACGGCTCTTCCTTTTTTTTTTCTGACATCCAAGCATCAATCTTGGCCTTTTTCACGCCTCAGCGAGAATTGAAGGGTTGACTACCGTCAGCTACATCATTGCCTACTGCTTTGCTGTGCTGCTGATCAAGTTTTTGGACTTTGCCCTCTGTCCTTTCTTCTATTGAAAGCTACTACTCTACTCTCACGTTCTCTCTCCAACTGCACTTCTCATCCATTTACTTTTGGTTTTTATTTTGTTGCCTTCCCCTTTTTGCTTTGCTCCTCCTTTTTGCAGGATATACAAGAAGAAATACAACACCATATTCAAAAACGGGAAAGCACACACTGCCTGGGCTTTTTGTTCAAAACAGCTTAAATAAACATAGAGGTCGTTGCACAGATCCAATATTTTCTTTTCCACGCACAACCACACTAGCACAAAAACAACCAATCTAATTGACGAAGGAAAGAAGGGCAATATCGAAAATTGCTTGCCTCTAAAAGTTACGTGCACAATAAAGCACCTTCAGGCTTTTTCCCCTCAGTTTAACGCACGCACACACAGCAATTACAGCACGAACAGAAAGAACAAAACGGCTCTTGCGTCGCTGCGACGCAAATGGACAGCAAAATCTTATACACCAACGATGACGCAGAGATCCAATGCGTTGCCGTCAAGTCCATCGAGACGGTGCGAAATGCCGTGAGCTCGTCTCGTGGGGGCAGCAGCAGCGCAAACAGCGCCACTACGCGTCGCCCCGCCGAGGCCAAACCACAGCGCAGCCCGCTCTCCTCCTCCGACGACGTCATCTTCCTCCTCCCACACGAGAGCCTCTACTCGTACCTGTACATCGGCGCCGCAGACGGCACCCTCATCGCGCTGCGCTTTCAGATCTTTCTGAAAGAGTTGGCCGTGCCGGGCGGGGGTCTGACGTACGAGCACCGCGTGGCCTTGGAGGCCCAGAGCAAGGCGGTGATTACGGTGGCGGTGCCGGGAGAGGCGAAGGCGGCGAAGAGGCGCGGCGGACGCGCGCAGAGCCGGCGGGGGCCGGACGGCGCCGCGGCGTCCCCCACGACGGCCGCGGACGCGCCAGTGGGTGATGCAGCGCGCACTGCAGCGCTTGGCGGCGTGCGGGCGATCCACGCCCCCCTCCACCTCCCCTACCTCTTTCTGCTCGTCCACGGCCGCTTTGAGGTGCACGAGGACGACACCCTGCAGCTGGTGGACCCGGCGTACACGGATTCGCTGGACCTGGCAGACGCCGCCGTGCTGCTCATGTGTGCCGGTGAGGAGCAGAGCGGCGAGTCGCGGCGGCGCCGGCCCCCCACCAGCGCAGCGTACGCACGCACGGCGTCGCAGAGCGAGGTGGATGTCTCGCTGCCCGCCGCGCACTACGCCTTGCTGCTGGAAGACTGGGTGGTGGTGCTGGTGGAGTGCACCAAGACGGCGGCGACGCGGCTTGCCTTCGTTGACGGGGCTGCGGAGGCGGCGGGGTGGAGCAGTGAGGATGTGGCCGGGATGCCACACGCCTCCCTGGACTCGCTGGCCGTCCCGCTCGATGGGCGGCAAGGGGAGTCGCCTGCTGGTGCGGGTGCTGCACGGCGTCCTCGCCTGGCGGAGACGCTCCTCCCCGTGCACCCCAACACGTCCACCATGGCGTGGTGCGGGGATGTTCTCATCACCGGCTCGCCGGAGTACTACTGCCTCTACGACACGCTGCACGGGACGGTGCTGTCGCAGCTGGAGGTGGGCACGTTGCTCGGCGGCAGCGCACCCTACACCGCGTACATCCGCAGCGCAGCTGTCGACCCGGACCGAGCTGGTTATGAACTGGCCACTGAGTCCGCCGAGGTGTGCTCGTACTCGGGTGGCAGCAGCGGGTCGTCACGCTCCTCCTCCGCCTCTTCTTCCTCTTCCTCTCGAAGCAGCCGCAGCAGTAGCAGCTACTCTTCCCGGAGTTCCAGTAGAAGCCGCAGCGGGGGTGTTGGTGAGAGGGGATCAGACGAAAGGAACTCTTCGCGTGATGGCCACACGTCCGCGCGTCGCGTCCGCGCCACCGGCTGGCCCTCCGCTCTCGTCTTCCGTCTGCGCGGCGGGCAGCTGCACATCTGCGCCGGGGCGGGCCGCACCGACCTCACCGCGGCAGCCCCCATCGCCGGCGCCTTTGGCGGTGTACGCGAGGTGCACAGCTGCCCTCCCTTCCTGCTCTGTCAACGCGGTGGCAGCAGCAGTGGTGGTGGTCGTGGCGAGGAGGACGGGGACGCGCCGGGGCAGAAACCGCAGAGGTCGACGTCGCGCCTCCGTGCCTCCCTGGCGGAGCTGCGGCGAGCCTCTCAGCAGCTGTCTGCCAAGCTGGTCGAATCGCGCCGCCCCGCGCAGCAGTGCGAGATGCTGCTTTTCTCCTGCCTCGATGGGCAGCCATGGACGTCGCCCGAGGTGGAGCCCGTTAGTTTCATGAGCGTCAACCTGCGCGGGGTGCGCGCCTTCCCGCTTGGGCTGCTCGGCGTCTCGCGACACATGGTGGAGGGGCTGCTGTGGAAGCCGTTTGCGGTGCAGCTGGAGGACCAAATCGAGACCGGGCACTACGCCCGCGTGCTGCGCTTCGTCTCGCAGTGCTTTCGCGGATCGGAGGCGGCGCGGCGGGTGGTACTGCGGCGGGTGTGCCAGGCGAGCGCCACGCGGGCCATGTCGCGCCACCGCTACCGCGTCGCCTTCTACTTTTACACACTGGCCGAAACCGGCGTGGACAGTTTGCTGCGCCTCTTTCCAGAGTTGCAGCGACCTTTGGGAAGCTCGCCCGCCGGGGAGGACGGTCGTGACCCGGCGCAGACTGCCAGCGGTAGCCAGAATTGGACGGAGGAGGGGGAATACATGAAATCTACGACCTCCCTCGCTTCTGCTTCTGCTACTGCTGCTGCTGCTGCTGCTGCTCCTGTCGACACCGCGGGCAGGGGCGACAGCCGGCGCGTCTCCTTTGTGGAGCGGCACTCGCGGCAGTTCTCGTACACGTCGCACGCGCCGTACCGCGCCCTTTACCGAATTCTCATCTCCCAATTCTTCGCCCTTGTGGCGGCGTCCACAACGGCGGCGAACTCGCTTGTCGACTCGCCCGCCTCGCCGGACGGGCCAACCACTGCAGCGGAATCGCAGGAGCACGAGGTGTCCCACTTCTCTCCTGATGCACGCAAACGGAGCGACTCTCTCGGTGCTGCGGCAACGACTCAGCACAGCCCGACGCCCCCTGCAGCTGCAGCTGCTTCCGATGGTGGTGGCGGTGGTGACGACGCTGATAGACGTCCCTCAGGTTTCAATGATGATGCCCCTCGCGCTCACAGCGCGGATGATGTGGCCAACCTGCGCGTCAGCCTCCCTGTCACGCCGACAGCTGTGTCACCGCCGCTGGTCCGCACGCCCACGCCCACTTCCACACCCACGCTCACCGCAGCAACGAAGAGAGGATCCGCTTTTGCAACGCCTTCGCAGCCCGCCACGCCCGCTGCGGCCTCGCACGGCGCGGTGCTGAGCCCGTCCTGGCCCGCCTCCCCGCTGCTGCGAAACGCATCCACGGTGGGTGGCACCCCTGCTGCGACGGCCGCCGCGCTCGTCCGCACCCGCGCCAACGTCGAGTTCGCGCTCTTCTGCCTCTTCGCGATGGACTGCGCGGGGGCGCGGCGGCTGCGCACGACGCGGGACGAGCTCCTGCACTTCATGGTCGCCGTCCGCACGCTGAACCGCGAGGAGTGCGTCGCGGTGGTGACGGCGCTCGGGCTGCCGGCGCAGTCGCTGCTCATAACGATGCTGCAGGCCGCCAACGGCGACTTCGACGCGGCGCTGGCGCAGTGCCAGGCGGACGGCGATGTCGCGGCGGCCGGGGCCACGCTGGCCATGTACGCTCGCACCAGCGACGCCACGGGCAGCCAGCTGGAGACGCTCTATCAGCTGCACCTGCCCTGGATGCTGGCGGCTGACCCACCCACTGCAGTGCAGTTACTGACGACGCCGGCGCAGTTTGCCGGCGAGAAGCCCGGGCCTGCGGTCTTACTGCCGATCTTGCTGACGGTGGGGGGTACTGTCCTCCTCGACTACGTGAGCTACCTCATCAACAGCGAGGGCAACACCGATGCCGCGGTGCACCACCTTTACGCCACGCACCTCATCCGCACGCTGCACACACTGCGAGAGGAGTGGGGCCTGCAGGGCTTTGCGAGTGTTGAGCTTGGCGCGGCGGACGGGGCAGGCGCGGAGACGGGACTCGTCGGCCACCTGCGCCGCGCTCTTCTCTCTTTTTTGCAGTGCAGCCCTTTCTACGACAAGGAGCGGGTGCTTGCCGCGCTTGTCGAGGCGGACCTGCACGAGGAGCAGTGTGTGGTGCTGGAGGCGCTGGAGGACCACATCGGCGTTCTCACCGTCCTCGTGTACGCGATGAAGGACGTGAACCGGGCGGTGCGCTACTGTGAGGCGCACTACGCACAAGACCGCGCACACGTGCATCAATGGCTGCCCTTGACGGACCTACTGCCGAAGCCGGCGGGCGCTGCCGCGGCGTCGCCGACTGGATCGCCAGGGGCTGGGCGTGCGACCAGCGCGCCGTCGATGAGCCCGACAGATGCGAGTGGTTTCCATGGAGTAGATGCGATGGTGGAGGGCAGAAATGCCGGCGGTGTGGGGTGGCGCTCCGCCGCGAGTCCTAACGGCGCAGTAGACGACCCGCTATCCGCCCACGCCGCTGCATCGCCTGTCTTTGATGATGCGGGCAGCCCGCGCTACACCGCCGCTCCAGATGGTAAAGATCGCCCTGTCAGTGACGCGGAGGACGCGCTGAACGTCTTGCTCTTCCCCAGTCAAGACTGCCACCGCGTGGCATCGAATGAGGCGGCTGCGATGACGTATTATACGCATGAATCCGCCGTAGCCGCCGCCGCAAAAGCACAGCCTCCTGTTTCGACACACATCCGTGCGGCTGGCGGCGCAGGTGGTGAGGCGAAGGGTGACGATGTCTCGCTCGCGGTTGCGCCGCCTCACGTGGCTGCGTGGCACCCTATCATGCGCTTCAACCAGTACCTTCACATGCTGCTGCACGTCCTCCTCGTCCCACCCACGGGAAGTGTCATTGCCCTGCCGGAGATTGTGTGGCTGCTGAGCACTCACTCACCCTACATGAGCCCGCGGCTGGTGCTGTCGTCGCTGCCGGGTGACGTGCCGCTCGCGCACATCGCCCCCTACCTCATCCGGGCCTTTCAGCGGCTGGAGCTGAATCATCAGCTGGTGCGCATGGAAGCTGCGGCGGTGCAGAGCGCCTTGGATGACGCCGTGCGCCGTCACCTCACGCTGCAGCAGCGATGCGTCTGGATGGACGACCGCCGCCGCTGCGTGGTCTGCGGCGAGGTGCTCGAGCGCGGCGGTCTGGTGGTTGTTTTTCCAAACCTGAAGCCAGCGCACTTTCGATGTCACCAAGACGGCACCCTCGACCCGGAGCGCGCCGTGCCGTTCGTCAGCAACGTGCTGTGAGGTCGCTGTCCTGGGTAAGCTTTGTACGCGTTACCCGGTGTCCTCTTGTGACAAAGTGGGGCGATCCATCTTGTCTCTGGCGACGAGAGTGGTTTCTTTTTTCCATTCATCCTTATTAAAGTGCTCCTGTGCCTCGCGCTGTAGACGACGTATTCACGAGTGCCTTGGGTGACATGACATGCCAAAACGAAATATTATTAGTTAAAAACCTGATGAAGTTACTCCTGGTGAATAATCTTCAGTATTTGGTAGGACATTGGTGTGCATACAACCTCATTTTCTGTTAAAAGAAGTGCTTGGTTCCCCTGCAGACGCAACAACTCCTGGAATGGCCATCCATTTATTTTTAAAAGTTTAATCAAGCCGTTACTATTTTAAACAGACTCCGTTTGCTTCTCTGCCCACTTCACTTCAACGGTGTCCACTTTTCTCACCCTCTCACCATTTTTTATTGGCTTAAAACTTGTCTCGTTGCTGTTTTCTCAGACATTAACACAACGTCAACAGCAATCCAATCTGTTTATTACTTCTCAACATACAGCACTTTCACTTCAAACTCAACTTCTTCCTTTCATTAAAAAAGGCAAGAACACTTAAATCCTCTGAGCTGAAGAAAAAAAAAGTTTTGAAATCTTCTTATTATAACACACACACACACGCACACACAGATTTACCCTCGTTTGATCATGCTGTGGCAAGACCGCGCATTTCTCGCTGCGGCTGGAGCTGGCACCGCGCTCAGCGTTGCACACTACCTCGCCACCTTCCAGTCCGTCACTGGACCTGTTCCCCTGCACTTCAATTTGTTCGGCACTCCTGACCGGTTCGGCGCGGCGTGGTCGTACGTGCTTTACCCTGTGGTGTCCATTAGCTTTGGCATCACCGCTGTCGCGATCACAAGCAACCCATCTCTCGCCGCCGCACTGCCAGCAAACTCGATGGAGCAAGTTGCGACGCGTGCGTCGCTGCTCTGCGGGTATGCGGCGATCGTGGCGTGTCAAGTGTGCGCCGCGCGTATTGCGGACGGGCAGGCGAGCAAGCTGCCTACTGCCGTGCTGAGTATCGTCTATGGCGGCCTTGGCGCGTCGCTCATTGCCGCAGTGGCTGCGAAATACATGTCTTAATCTCAAAAACACCAACTTTTGTTTTTTTCTTTTGCATTCAAACAGAACGATTTCTTCAATAAAGAAAAACAGCAGCCATAACAAAACACACAGTTTTTATTTTCATTCTCTAGTCATTCATTTTTTGCCTTCTCCTTGCTGGTCTATAATCTCTACGAAACGTTTCTTTCCTCCCTTCTTTTTTTAAGGCTGCCAAAACGAAACGACAGCATCATTTCCTTTCTTTTAATTGCAAGTTGATTTATTGTAGCTCTTTGAATCTACAGAGTGAACACAGCAAACAGCAACAAAAAAAAAAGAAAAAGAAAGGCAAATACGAAATTCTTAATGCTCAATTGTTCCAATGCCAAAGGTGGCAATGAAAGGACTTGCATCTGCCAAACAAGCGTTTCATTATGTCTTCCGTGGAAGAATTTGCAGTCCGCTCAAAAACCAATAATGTTGTTGCTTTTTGACCTTTTTAATCAGGTCAACTGAAGTTCATTTGTTCATTCACTTCTTTTCGGAGTACACGATTTGCAAGAAGACTTCTGTTCACTTATTCGCCCTTTCTTTTCTTTCCTCCCTCCTCTCTTTTCCTTCCTTTTCCCGCGTCATATTGTTCTTTATTGCTATTTTTGCCTCGAAAACTGCATACATAAACGATCACACACACCCACCCCCGCGCACACAAAGGTCAGAACAACTTTGTCTTTCTGTACTTGCAACAAAACAACAAGAAAAAGCCCATTACGCTAAACTAAATAGCGCATCACCATTTCGCTACTTCTCTCTTCATTTCGGCTACACGAAAAAAGAATTATTTCTATTTCTTATTTTCCCGCTGTTTTTCTCTTTTTCTTTTCCTTTCAGACTTTCCTCTGCCGGTTGACACTTTAAACTCTTTATACTCTCAGGTTGTCAACTTTCTTTGAGAGCAAATGAGCGACGTTGACGATCATCTGGTGCCGCAGCGGCGCTTCCGCAGCGTCACCGAGGACAATGAGCTGTCGCCTGGTCTTATTATCCGCCTCACCTACGCCCTTTACCTTTTTGTCTCTCTGCTCATCACGATGATGATCAAAGGGCTCATGAGTTCTCTCTTCCAACACGTCCAATTTCTCGAGAAGGGGTGTGCCATGACGGACAATGGGGTGGTGCAGGCAGCGTGCGGTGCCGAGATGCTGATCTACCGCGTCAGCTTCTCCCTCGTGCTCTTCTTCCTGGCGCACTGGATCACCGTGTCCGACTTGACGTGCTGCATTCGCAGCAAGGACCGCGCTGATCTGCAGAAGGACTTCTTCATGGTGAAAACCTTCCTGCTGGTTCTCCTCTTCGTGGTCACCCTCTTCATCCCAAACGGCTTCTTCACCGTCTACGCGTACATCTGCCTCGTGTGCTCGGCTTTCTACCTCCTCATGAACGTTGTATTTCTTGTTGACTTCTCGTACCAGTGGAGCGACGACTGGGGTGAGCGGGCAGACACAAATAGCAAGTGGATGTGGTACCTGCTTGGCATCGCGGCTGGCAGCCTCATCCTCGCCATCGCCGCCACCGTCGCCTCCTTCGTCATCTACGTCCCGAAGTCGAACTGCAACTACAACGCGTGCGCCATCACCACGGTGCTCGTCGGCGCGTTTGTGTACATCATCCTCTCCATCTACGTCCCGCACGGCTCCATCGTGCCGAGCAGCATCGTCTTTCTCTACACGAGCTGCATTCTCTTCTTCACGTTGCGCACGACGCAAAACGATGAGTGCAACCGCATGGCCCACAACGAGAGCAGCACCACGTATGCGCTGCTACAGGGGGCGGTGACGATGGTGCTGACGTGCTTCACGCTGCTCTACAGCGTGGTGGCGGCCGGCGGCAGTGGGGCAGCGCTGAACATCGGCCGCAACGACGACGGAGACGAGGAAGACGCAGATGAGTCGGGTCACCTCTCGCACTACATGTTCTTCTACGGAATCATGATCTTCGGCTCCATGTACCTTGCCATGCTCGGCAGCAACTGGCACGTCAGCGGCGGCGGCGAGAACACGCTGGCGAAGAGCGTGAATTTGGCCTTCTGGGTGCGCCTCTCCACTGTGTGGGCTGCCATCTTTCTTTACATCTGGTCGCTGGTGGCGCCGTACACGTGCTGCAAGGGGCGTGACTTCGGCTTTGCCGTGGACGAGGACTGGGTTTAACAAATTGCGGGAATCATGCGTCCTTTTATGAGTGTTTTTGCTGTGCTTCTTTTTTCGTTGCTTCCACTTTTTTGGTTTATGCTTTCACAATCGATGTTCTTTGTTTCAATATCTTTTACTTTCTCTATATCAGCTGTGCTTCCCTCTTCTGCAATCTTTTTTCCCGCTCATCGACGTCTGTTCAGAGCGCTTTAAAAAAAAAAGAAAAAGAATATGCGTTTTGCAGTGGCTATTCTGTTCCTCTGCGGTAACAGTAGCTGCAACGGTTTTGTCAAAGAAAAAGACACCTTTACTGATTCAAATACTAATGCAAGAGGAACGGGCGAACAACGTCATATCCTAAGATAAACTATTATATAAAAAAAGGCGCTGACACTAGACTTGTTTTCTGGTCTCGGTGCTTTTTTAGTTACTGAGGAATAATGAGGACCCCGCATTAATGTCCTTGCATCCATCATGTTAGATGCAAAAAGAGCAGCAGCAGTAATTAATGCGCATCTCTGCTGTTTCTAAATCTCAAATTTTCACCTTCTTCTTTCTCTTCTGCATTAATCGTCTCACTACCATCACATTACGTGCTTCACAAAACGCAACTCTGCCCTCTTTCCGTTTGCTCTATTGAATACAGAGAACGAAAAGAACTACAAAAGAAGCTTCTCGCGTGAGCGAGATTCCAACACAGCTCCTCGCTGCTATTTTTTTTTTCTCTTTTGTACTGCTTGATAAGAAGTTGCCTCTTTTGTCATTTTCTTCTTGTGCTTTTTGACGCCACTGCTTTTTCTTTTGTTCTCTTTGCTTTAGTTTTGCTTGCTGAAAACACTTCTTTTTTTTCATCTCCTGGTACATTCGTAGCAAAACATTTGTTTCTTTTGTTCTCGTATACACTTTGTTTTCACAAGTATTCAAATTTTGGGAGACGATTGCGTATATATTCATAGCAAAGGAAAAAAAGTGTGGTTTTGCAGAAGCAGTTTGAGCAACTTACCTCAAAATTGTGATCGCGACAACTCTCGTCTCTCTTTTCAACTATCTTTCTCCAATTGGCTTGAAGAAGAACGGCAATTTGACGTTTTCTTCCTCTGCGTTCCTCCCTTCTGCTCATTGGTGGAGAGGTAGAAGTCAACATTCTCTTTCGTTTCTCTGCTTTAATTTGTCTCCTTTTTTTTTTGCAAACGTTAAGAAGTAACCACTTTTAAAACGTTATCTTATTTTCTTTAAATTACTGACCGGCTAAAAACGGAAAAAAAAGCAATAATTTATTAATAATTTAAAGGTGTTAAAACACATTTCTGTTTTATTCTCTTTTTTTCTCTTCTGTTTTCTAATTTATCCGTGACAGCGAAAGCTTTCTGCACCACCTTTTTTTCTTTCAAAACTAGATCGTATATTTTCTTCCTCAGACCATTCCTCTTTCGCAGGTGAGAAAAAGTCAGAACTATTCAGCTCTCTTTCAAATTGATTAGTTGCCATGTCGCTCAATTTCTCAAAAGCATCGACGCAGTTCGTGCGCAACTTGGTGGAACTTGGCGTGTGCGAAAACACCGACTGCCTGAACGCGTATCACCCACCCGCTGGGCTGCACCGCAAGGGCATTGGCGCAGATCAGCGGCCCAAATCACTTTGCGCCGCCGCCACCACCGCCCCGTCAACGCGGCCGCTGATTCCCGTGGACGTTCCCGGGTGGCTGCACGCCCTCGACAGCGACGACTTTCCCCTCGCGGAGGTGAGTCACCTGCTTAGCAGCTCCGAGCTGCAGCTGAGCCAGCCGCTGGAGCGTTTCATCGACGAGCTCTTCTCCCGCGCGTCGCAGCGCTACCACGTCCAGCTCGAGACACTCGTGCGTGCGCTGCGGCTTCTCGAGCGAGTGCAAATGACCAACATGCGTGCCCACCAGCAGGTCTTGCTTTCCCAGCCCAGTCGGCGCAGTGCGCGTAGCTGCAGTAGTAGCACCAGCACCAGCGCCAGCAGCAGCAGTCACAGTACTTGCATCAACCACCACGCAGGCCACGCGAACAGCTGCGGCAGCGACACGCCGATGTGGTCTCAGGCACCCACACTGCAGCCGCGCGCAGTGCAGCACGAAACACCGCAACCCACCGGCTCGCTGCTGCACGCTGCGAGGTGGCCAACGCCGTCTTTAGGGCCGTGTGCCTCCGCCCCGGTGCGCATAGCCGCTCACGCCGCCGTTGCCACCACCAACAAAACCACACTTGCCGCCTCTCCTTCACCCGTGCTGTCGTACTCGCCCGTCGGGGGACGCCCTCCGCATCACCCGGCATCTGTTAACGCCCCGACGCGCGGCAATGGTGGCGCCGCTGGCTTCGACAATAGCTCCGTCTCCTCCGGCACCGTCGGCCCGCTGACGGACACGGAGCGGCTGAGCTACGGCAAGTCGTGCGGGGCGCCGGCCTCCTCTTCGCTCACAAGTTGGTGCCTGCCGCCGAAGTCGCCGTGCGAGTTATCCATCTCCCCTGTTCATCCAAACACGGCGGCCGGCTCGGTGGACCTGACCTCGTTGCTGAATCGCCTGCAGTTGTGCCCGGCGTGCGCGGGTGCGCGCGTCTTCACGCTGCAGTACTACAACGTGCACCTGCTCCTCGCCGCGTGCCTGGCGCTCAGCATCAGCATTAATGAGGTGGCGGTGGTGGACGCAGTGCCGGAGGACGCGCTGATGCACCAGATTGCGGAAATGGCTCACTGCACGGACCTGCCACTGCAGATGGCTGTGCGAGTGGTGTGCGAAACGCTGGGTGGGGAGCTGTGCGTTTTCGATGGCGAGGTGGATGCCCTTGTTCACCGACTAAACATAGTCGAGACGTGCGTTTTCTCTACGGAGGGCCTTTAAAGACTGAAAAAAAAAAACAAGGTTGCGTCAACACTTGGACCTGACTTTCAGAAACATAAGTACGCACACACAGACTCACACACACGCTGTTAGTGGACGTAAAATGACAACTTTGAACTACAGGTTTTGTTGACGCTCCTTTCTTTTTTTTTTCTTGTGAGGTTGTCACTTTCAAATCGTTTTTTCTTCCTTGCTTTTCCCCAGTTCGCACGCTTATCAACTTTCGATCTTTTACAGCCTCGGCTCTCGCTTTTTTCTTTTTCATTTCTTTCTTTTATTCCCACTGTGAATGATGCTGTTCAACGACCATATTTTTTCTGTTTCTTTCTCTGCTATTTGACTGTGACACTCTTGTCGCTTTTTATTTTTCYTTTTATCTTCTYTTTTTTTTTGTGATCGCTTTCCATTGCCATTTTTTTCTTCTTCCGGTCTCTTCTATTTCCTTCTCTTTTCTCTCTTTTGCACGAGTGAACGTGTCGCGTTTCCATTGCTGAGTGTCGTACTTTACTCAAGCCGAGCATTCTTCTTCGATGACACATTTGACGGCAACAGGCGGGGCTACTAGTACCTCGTGCTACACAACGTTGTATACTAAACCTCTTAGCTTTCTCTTTTTTTTTTGGTCGAACAGCAAATATCATTTCACAACATGTGTTGTATTCGCTTCCATTTCTACTGTTATTAACGGTTTTTGTGAAGAAAAAGTTGTGGTAGCTGCCTACATATGCTGCAAGCTGATTTGCACAAGTACACAGCTTTGTGCAGATTGTAACATGACAGCGATGCAAGCAATCTTCCTTTCCGCTTCAGCGGGAGGAAAAAAAAGGAGTAGACAATGCACTTCTAGTCATTTTTACTCTATGCGTGCATGCAAGTCTGTGCTCTACAAGAAAAAAGGAAACATCAGAAGACGTTTTTTTTTTCGTTTTCCTTACCTTTTTGTGCCAAAGTCAATAGGGAAGGAGTGGCTGAAGTGAACGAGCTACACATTTTTACGCTACTACGTTCATGCCCACCACTCTTGTTCAGTCAATCTAGTAACCCAATGCAGTCTGACTCTAGCACCGTTCCTTCGTCTCCTTCAATTTCCTTTTTCCAACAGCACTCGACGTCCTCGGCTGCATCGTTTTTTGTTTTTATTATGAAAGATGACTTTCTGTAATCTACACCTTTGTCCTCGACTTGCAGCTTCCAGCTGCTCATTACAAAGCTTTTGTTTGTTCTTCGTCTTCATCTGTGAAGCTCACCACATTTGCGCTGGCTCTTCGAAGACCGGAAAAAAGAAAATTGCAAAAAAAAAGAACATTTAGGACCGACATAGGTATGCAATCAACCGATTTACGTACTAGATTAATATAACTCAAAGGAGGAAGAGAGGAAAACTTAATGTGAGCAGATTGAGGAGATAATCGGCGCATGACCCAATTCTCACAATGTATTTAATTGCAAAGTATCAGAAAAAAGGTAAAGGTTTTTTGTTTAAATTCTCCTCCCTTCTTTCCTTTCCAATGTGTGTTGTTGCGAACTACAGAGATCTGTGTGTATGTGCGTCTTACTCTCAACTGCTTTTCCTCTTTTCCACCTCTTTTCTTCCCCACTCCACGCACAGAACCTGTGAATCAGGGCATCACCTGAAGAGAAATTTGAAACTCACACAGTTCAAGATGAAAACGTTTGTCTCGTCATTGCGGGTAACGGGGGCCGCGGCGCGATGCAGAACGCTGTGGAAAAGTCCTAACTCTTGTTTATGGCTTGAAGTACCCAATAAAACAGGTTACGGTGCAATTTGCTGTGCCCAACAGCTCGTTCACACGGGTAACGCTGCGTCTTCGCAACATTCATCGCAACAAACCGCCACACATGCTGCGAAAGGAAAGGTGAAGGGTGGCCCTACAGAATTGCCAGGTCATCGAGCAGCCGACGTCTCCGCCTCTTCACCATCTTCCCCTAAACTTCCTGTCGCTTCTTCTGCTAAGAGAGTTGCGGTGAAGGCGTCAGCGCCGCGTGTTCTCGTCCTGAAAGCTGCCGACTCGTTTGCGCAGTCTCGGATGAAAAACTACGTTCAGCGCATCCTGGCAAAGCCAGCCCCCGCCGCAAAACCGGACGACGCACCCAGTGCTGGTGCCCAGATGCAGAAAAATTCTCTGCGCACAAAAGGTGACGGCGATAGTGACAGAGGCAACCATAGCAGCCACACTTCAATTGCTCCCAGCCTCTTTGAAATTGTTCCGCGACGCCTTACGTGCGAGGAAACCGCACAGTACGCCGGCTCTCTTGAACTAGAGCAGGCCTACGGCGCGTTTTTCAGCTTCCCGGTCGACGTCTTCGTTAGCGACAAGCTCACCCGCCGCTTCATCACCGCCAGGGGTGTTGCCGGGGACGCTAAAAGCGCCGTCGTCGCCGCCTGCATGCACGCTGAGCGCTGCCTTGACGCCCTGCGCATCCCTCTCTTCACATCACAGCAGCGCCAGCATCAGCGGGCTCTCCAGGCACAGGCGGAGGGCCGCACGGCGGCGGAAGTCACCGACGTGCCGGTGGAGCTGTCCTCCGTGGTGCTGCCGGAAGCGGTGGCACTGCCTTCCGGTGCCGCAGCCTCCACGATGCAGCGCCTCGCCTCTTACCAACCTCCCCGCGACAGCCGTTCGGCGCACGCGGCCACCTCGCCTTCGCGACAGGACAACATGGACGATGCACATGCAAAGGCTTCGGGCGGCCAAGGTGGCGCGGCGGGCCTGGCGGGTGGGCGTGGCAAGAGCAGGCGGACCGCACGCAGGAGACCACCACGTCGCTTTGAGAATTACACCACGCGGTACAGCGCGAACACCTTCATGCGGGCGACGCTGAGCGAACTCGCAGCGTTGCAGTCCACCCTCTTTGACCACAACCGACCGGCGGACGAGGGCGGCGACGGCGGCGGCGAAGGCGCGGGCGCGGGGCGGGATGAGATGGAGCGCGTCGACATCGCGCCGGACGAGGTGGCCATCCTGCAGCCCGAGCTGCTGCCACCGAGCGACTTGGCATCCGGTACTTACCATCGCTTGCCGAATGGCAGCAACGGTGGTGCAGATGGTGCTGCTAGTGCTGGTGCGTCTGTTGGCCACCGCTCGCTGCCGCCAGCGGCCGCGCAGAACCTGGTGCGGCAGTATGCCATGAAGTTGCCACACTCCCACTCCACCGCAGCGACGACGGCAGTCGCCTTGGATGAGTCGGAGGGCGGCCTCTATCACATGGTCGAGAGTGGGGCGGACCGGTGGTACTGGGAACCGGAGGCGCCGGGGCCGTGGTGTCTGCAAGACACCTACGCCGTGTCACGCATCAGCGGCTACCTTGCCCGCACGCGTGGTCACGCCTTCCGCGACGCCATCACGACGCACTTCACGGAAGAAGAGACGTACCAATTTGTAGAGGAAAAGCGGCGCTACGTGCTGGGGCCGCTTCGATGGTACATTGTCAAGCTCGAGCTCCCGGAGATTAAACTGAGCGCCACCGGGAAGGCCATGTCGCAAGCGGCAGCGGAAAACTTGTGTGCGATGCACGCGGAGTTGCTACTGGGGTGGTTTGGCATCCCACTCTACACCAACCCCCACGCGCAGGCCCTCTATTACGACGCGTGCCTGAAGTGGGGCCGTCACATCGCCGCAGAGCCGATTGACCCGTCCATGGTGCACGCAATGCCGGCGAAGCTGCCAAAGCCGCTGAAGGAGCTGCAACGTACGTGGCAGGCACGAAAACGTGGGTCAGAGCGCAATGTGATGGAGAAGCTGCTGCTGCTGAACCGGTGTGTGGTGCACCTCTACCGCACTCACATCATCGAGGTGGATCTCTTCGCCAACGACATGTACGCCGAGCTGCTCGCCTTGGCAGAGCCGTGTGTGCGGTCTTTCATGGTGGCCGTCGGGCACCCCTACGAGAGTGCTTTCTTCAATCTGGTGTACTCGAAGGATTCGCAGATGCGCACTACGGTGTACCTCCCGCTGCCGGAGCGGTACGGCATACGCGGCGGCTACGCCGTCGCCACCACCCCGCAACACGGCGTGACCCTGGCCGCCCTCAGCGCAGTGGATAACTTGTGTGCGCTGGATGTCATTCCACAAGCGTGCATGGCGCAGCCGCGGTGGCAGCGCATGCTGGAGCTGCGTGAGTCGTTCGGGCTCGTCCTGCCACCGTCGTACGCCTACGCGCGACGCCTGGCCGCCGCGACAAGCGACGCGACACGCGCCGCGCTGGGCCCGCCGCCAGCGCTGCCGCACCCGTATTTGCGCTCTCCCCCTTCCTACCGTGAGGCCATCGGCTTTGCCTCGACCATTCCCGCCTACGAGGATGTTTGGCGCATCATGCTGTTGGACGCGGACGTCTTTGATGTGATTCCCACCACGGTGATGCTGCAGGAAAGCTCCATGGCGCACTGCAACCGCGCGTTCATTCCGCTCCTCAGCGCTTTCATGGAAGAAGCCGTTGCCTACGTCTTTCACTGGCCTCCTGAGATGCCGGAGATTCAGCGACACATGCATCAGTACGTGGGGACGCAACACTTTCACAATGTTCTGAAAACGGCGGCAAACAATTGCTGGATGGAGTTGCCGCTGGATGCCGCGGTGTACGGGAGGCGGATTGCCCTGGGCCGCTGCCTTTCGCGACGCGGCGCGCACCGTGCCTTGTGCGTGCACACGCTGCGCATCCTACATACGTTGAAGTTGCTGCCGTGGGACGTGATGTCGACGAAGGAGCTCATGAACACAATTTACGCAAAAAAGCCGCACACCGCCATTCAGCGAATGAGGGAGTGGAAGTGGCTCTGCGCGGCTCTGCTTGACGGCAGGTTTGACGAGTTGGATGCGCAACAGCCTCTGGAAGTCCCGGAAGCGGAGATTACAAAAGAAGTAGTGTTGCCAGGAAACCACCCACATGGAGAGGAACAAGGTGCGCACGGTGGAAGCGCGTCAGCAGACAAAAGACACATTCTGTCACCACATCCTGTCATGACACGTGAGGCGGCAACGCCGACCTTGACTTTAAATTGAGGTTGACTGAGGCCTCTCTTTTCAGCAGAATGGAGATGAATTGAGAGATTCAAATTGTTGCACTGCTGTTTGCTTCAGATGCACAACCTGATTTAATAGTGCCGAGTCACGTGTTTTCACATGTCATTGCTTTCGATCTAAGGCCACACACACACAAAACATAGCTGAAAGTGACATTTTTTTAAGCCAGCTGAAAATACCATAGACATGCGTTTTCTGCGCAACTTCGATTTGGGCCTTTATTTCTAGATATGCTAGTTTTTTTTCCCCCTATGCCAGAACGGCGAAAAAGGTCGGAGAGGACATTGAAGCGGCAAAAGAGAGAACGAAGCTGCTTGCTCTTCACTGCTTCTCGCTGAAGCTGTAGCAGCCAGGAAAAAATATTTCCCTTCGCTTTTTTCTCTTTCCTCTACATCTTGCCCATTTTCTTTTTCTAAATCCTCCTCTCCCCCTCCTCTTTTTCTTCTTCGCTTGCCCTGCATCCTTCCTCTTTCATTATTCCCCACCCACTCTCTCCGCTTGCTAAATACACACACACTTTTACACGTCTCTCTCTTTCTCTCATTCCTGCTTTGATCAGTTTACTTGGCACTTGATCACGTCTCAAATGGACTACCCGAAGAAGAACCAGGCGGCGCCCGCGGAGGGCCAGACGGTGCGTCTGACGATCACGTCGCGCAACGCCAAGGCTGTGGAGTCTGTGACGTCCCAGCTGCTGACCCGCGCTCGCGACGAGAAGGTGACGATCCACGGCCCCGTGCGTCTGCCGACGCGCACGCTGAAGATCACCACCCGTAAGACGCCTTGCGGTAACGGTACCAACACGTGGGACACCTTCGAGCTGAAGATCTACAAGCGCATCATCGACCTGCACGCGCCGACGGAGCAGGTGAAGCGCATCACGAGCTTCACGATGGAGCCCGGAGTGGATGTGTCCATCACGATCCTGGACCGCTAAGCAGGCGAGTGTGCGTCTGAGTGTGAGTGCGTGGGAGCAGTGTGCACGCGGTGGCCGTGCGCCGCCGTCTGCTTGACCTGCTCTCGCTTTACTTTTTGTTTTCTTTTGATTTCACCATTCCTCCACTAGGCCGCGGTGTG
>MDUD01004223.1:0-38421 GCA_002216565.1 Crithidia mellificae | reverse complement strand
GAGCAAGCGACTCTTTCGCCACTTTCTGCCATGTAGAATGTCACACAAACTTTGGAAGATTGCACTGGAAATGTCACTCAACAACAACAACAACTTACATAGTTACTTTTGCAGTGCCCTCCGCACGTCTCTATGCTGACGCCACAACACCGCCATCTCATTGACGAGTGTGAGATCGCAGCCACGTGCATTGAGTGCATGAACTGTATGTGCCACTTGATTCAACTGCGTGAGAGAAGGGCGATTTACGTTTGCCCGTGTATGTATGCGTCTGTGTGTGTATGTGTGACAACGAGCAAAGTGCTTTTTTTTTTATTCATCTTTGGCTGCTTACAGCACCACCGTCATTCCAGGTTTTTTTTTCTCTAGAGTGATGTCTCGACGAATTCCTTCACGCACCAGGCTACTCTTTTTTTGCTATGAGCTAAACGTGCCTAAAAAAGGACATTTGTAGAGAATGAGAATACTTGTTGAGAACAGCAGTAACAGAAAAAGAAGCTAGACAAACATGATCTAGGATGACAAAAATACAAAGCTCAAAACGAGAAAAAAAGTAATCTCGACACACTCTACATAATCGAGAATCGTTGCTTTTCTCCCCTAAACGAAAATTCCTTTTAGAATCCATACACCTTTTGTTTTCCCCTCCGCTGTTCTTTGGCTGTTCTTCCGTTGACACTGCGCAGAGGGGAATATTGCAAGTGTTTGGCACTTTGTTCCAGCTGTTTCTTTTTCTTTGTTTTCTACCTCTCGTCAATAGTGAGTTTTTTTTTTGCGTTATTCTGCTCTTTGTTTTTCACTGAAACTAATTGTATTGTTTGTCTGTATGGGGGTGTACTAATATATAATAGCAAACGGCTCAATAAATCGAACTGATGTCAAACACAATATTCCCGCAGCAAAAGTTCTTAATGTAAGGAAAACGATGCGACATTGCTAACGTTAGACGATGTTTCGTGAAAGTTAAAAACATTTTGAAAAAAGGGAGTGGGAATGCTGCGCTTGTCTAAAGAACTAAAGTTTATCTCCGAAGAGCATTCCTCTTTGTTGTGGCGCGTGTGAAGAAGAAGCCAAAGGTGGAGGCGCTTCGAAAAGGCAACAGAAGTGAAGATGAGGAGCAATGGAGGAATGTGAAGTGGCGGCGAGTCTTGAGAAATGCGGACATCATCAGCGGTGCCAGGCGACGAAAGGGCGAACGGAGCGTGTGAAGGGAGGAGGCAGGAAAAGGGTAAGAGTCAGAGGAGCGTTCTTGTTAACTGCACTCGAATCTTGTAGAGGTTCACGAGAGCCGTAATCAGGTTTGTTTCTACCGCAGGCGTCCAATGGTGCACTTTGGCATCAGCTTGGCCATTACTCTCAATGGACAGAGCTCGTAACTGTGGTGTGTTTTTTGCCAAAGCATCTGCTCTCTCACACACACAAAGGAATAAACAGTTTGGAGTAGTCACTACTCTGTAGTTAACGACAAGAGAGAGAAAACAAAAACAAATTGATGGCTCTCATTGGTATTCTCGCCTTTTCCTCAACGCGCTCTTTCTCTCGACAGCCTGCTTCACAACTCCTCTGCTCATCTTTGTAGGTGTGCCTTTATATGTTTCGTTGTCGCACTACCACGTTGAGTCCTCGTGCTTTGCTTGCCCCGCTTTGCTTCTGTAGCGTGTCGCCGCCTCTGGATTCCGAATTGCTGCCCAGGACTTGCAGATTTGGACGCACACACACACACGCGCGCTCGCACCGTTTCTTTTCCATCCGCGAAGAGGTATGCATTTCAGTTTACTTCTACCTCGTGGCCGTGATGCGCGGCTCGTGTAAGTGAGTCGCTTTATGGCATTTTTTTTTTTGTTTTAAACGAAGGCAGAGAAGCGAAAGAGCGCATGTTACACTCTACAATAGCGTTTTTGCTACAGAACACATAGTAATTGTCTTTTTCTCTCCATTTTCGTTTCTTTCTTCTGCGTTATTGCCGTTAAAATCTTTTAAATAAAAATGTTCATATGCGCTTTGTTTTCCCCTTTTCAACGTTATCCACATGCCAGACAGTGACTAAGCTGCAGCCTTTTTTTTATAGGTGCTCAACAACAAAACAAATTGAAAAGAAGAAGAATCTTCGTTTCACACAGCTTTCTTGAGGCAAGCAGCAGTCTGCATATTGGCAAGGGGGAAAAAGACAGTAAAGAGGAACAAAACGAACGATGCGACTGCCGTCGTTGCCCATCTACGTTGACGAGTTCCCCGCACTGCGGTCGCGGGAGTATCACCGCACGCCCATCGTGCACCTCTTCGCCCTCTCTCACTTTCACACTGATCACATGAAAGGGCTGCATGCGAGGTGGAGCACTGGAATTATTCTCACCAGCACCATCACTAAACAGCTGCTGCTGAGCAAGTATGAAAATCTGCGCAGTCGCGTCTTTGGGTTGCCCTACTGGTGCCGGACTCCGCTGCTCGCCGCCACCGCGCCGGAGACGAGGACGCCTAGTGCCGGAGAAGAGGAAACGAACCTAACAGAAGGGCCCTCGCCAAGCTCCGTCGTGTATCTGACCCTGCTGCCTGCCTTTCACATTCCAGGCAGTGCCATGCTGTACTTCGAGACCCCCTCCGGCGTGACGTACCTCTACACCGGCGACTTCAAGTACACACGAGAAGCAGCGGAGATGTCGCCCCTGCGAAGCTTCCTGCACGCCCACCGCGTCGACCACCTCTATCTGGACGATACGTGGCTGCACCTTGGGCACGTGGAGGTGACGCGGTGGTCTCCGCGGCGGCACGAGAGCTCCACAACACGCGAGCACGCCATCGCGACGGTGTCGGAGGAGGAGGAGGACGGGTCGGATGACGGCAGCAGCGACGGCGAGGATGCGCGGAAGGGCTTGGGCGAGAGCGGGCTGCGGGTGCTGAGCAAGCTGTTGGACGAGAGACAGGTGGCAGAGGCGATTGAGGCAATTGGCCGCCGCATGGATCATCAGCGGCAGCTCTTTAAAGCGAGTCAAAGAGGGCACTTCGAGGAGCAAAGCGTGAACTCAACAGAAAAAAAATACGTGGTGCACAACGCCTCTGCCGAGCGCAATGTGTGCTCAGGTACTGCTGTGGACGACGGAGCTAAAAAAGGGAGAACGCCAAGTGTGCAGAGCGCTGTGTTTCTTACACGCCAGCCCTTCATCGTGCGTGTTTACTTGCACAATCAATTCGGGAAAGAACTGCTGATACAGCAACTGGCGGAGAGGCTGCAAACACGAGCCGTGATCGATGACGCACGCTTTGCGCGGCTGCTCGCCGTGGCGGAGGCGCTGGACGAAGAGCGGGATGACCTGCAGGCGTTTCGTGAGGCAACGAATGGCTTCGCCAACACACAGGCGGTTCCGAGTCAGCAGCACGAGACGGCATCAGAGTTTACCTCTATCTTCACCGCAAAGGCGGAAGTCCCACTATTCCCTCCTCCGCTGTCGCCGGAGGAGGAGGCGTGGCGTGCCGCAGGCGGGGAGGCGGCGCGGTACCCTTACAACCTCAACTGCTTCATGTCCACCTCCCAAGCTGCCACACTGCAACTATCACGCGTGTCTAGCGCTGCAACGGAGGCAGGCACGGCACATCACGAGTCACGTGTGCCTTTGCAAAGTGCGGCGATAGACGTGCCGCTCGTCGAGGTCGTCAGCTCACGAGCTGAAATCTCCCCTGAGGCCCTGCAGCGCGCATCTGCCGCTCGTGGTGGCACGCCGCACTACGGAGTCATCATCTCCGGCTGGGCTCGCCTGCAATCCCACGACAAGAACAACAAGCATACAAGCGTGTCCACGACTTCTTCTCCGTCTGCGTCGTCAACGTTGCGCACGGATGGCCAGGTCTGGCATATCCCCACCACGCTACACAACACCCCGCAGGAGCTGATCAACTTTGTGTCGCTGCTACGCCCGCTGTCCATCACGCCTCTTCACTACCGTCCGAGTCGCGCTGCAATGGTGATGCAGCGCCTCGGCCCGTTCCTGCGCACGCCTTTTGTGAATAGGCAGGATGGTGACGGTGAAGCCGGTGTGAATGCTTGCGCTCATGAAGAGAACAGCAGAGAGGGCGGCGTGCAGAGCATCTTTGCGGCTCCGTCTTGGCAGCTGTGGCTTCCCGGCCACGTTATCAGCCAAAATTGCGTAGATGCAGCTCAGGACGGTTCAGCGACAGTTGGAACGAAGATGGATGGACTGGACGCGCTGGTCGAGGCACCACGGACGGGCTATCGCATCCGCCCGCCGTCTGTGACAGGTGTGCTGGAAGATCTAACGGAGAATGTGCTGTCGACGACGCCGAAACATGTTGCGGTGAAGGGCGTGTCGCTTTTCGGAGAAGTTGCAGATGGCAGCGTGAGTCGAAAACCGCATTGCGATTTTAAAGTTTTGACTGTCGGCACAGCAACTGCGGCTGCGAATTGTGGTCGCAACTTTACGCAGACCCTTCTGAATGTCCAGGAGCTTGTGAGGAAGCGAGAGCGTCCGGAAAGCAGCGAAAACCGGCGCCTGAGCTTCACGTCGTCGCATCCATCTTGCAATAACAATAAGCCCTCACTGTCAGAGATTGCCGATAGGCTTTTTTGAAAACATCATGATCACCAATAATACTTTGGCGTAGACAATGCATTACCCTTTGTCAAGTGTTTTTTTTTTTCCTTTTTGGGGTGCCCATAAAATAGAAGTCACATAGATTGCTCAATTAAATATATATATATTTGTTAAGATTTAGTTTACGAAGAAAAGAAAAGTAAAGTAAGCATTTAAGCTGTTAGGCAAAACGTGTTTTCACGATTCCATTTTCTGTGTCATCTAGCGAAAAAGGTTTTGTAGAAAGGATTGAGCGCACCTCATGCAAAGGTTCGAATTGACGTTTTTTTTTTCTTTTTCTGTCCATGTGATGGTGGTTCTTGAACCTCAACTTGCAGAAAGAATTCCCGTTGGTCAATTTCCCTCAAATCTCTTCTGCCGTCTTTTCCTTCTGCTCTCAATGTGACCATCATGTGGGCCCTTAGTGGCTAGGTCAGATACCGCATTCACTTTACGAAGAGATTGACTACACGTCTCTAGACTCACACAACAACATCAAAAAAAAGAAGATTCTTCCACAAAATGTCCAAAACGGAAGACAACGGGAATGAGCTGATGGAGATTGAGGAGGTGGCCGTGTCGGACGGTGGTGCGGCCCGCTTCGCCGCTGTCGACGTCAAGAGCGGTGAGGAGAAGTTCAACGTCATCTGGCAGGACACGGCGAAGCTGCTGCGCTTCGACGAAGGCGAGAACCAGTGGAAGGAGCGTGGCCAGGGCACGGCTAAGGTACTCCAGCGCAAGGACGACGGTGGCAAGTACATGTTCCTCTTCCGCCGCGAGGGCATTGGCAAGCTGGCGGCGCAGCACTACCTGCTGAAGGGGATGAAAATTGCGAAGCACAAGCAGGGGGAGAAGTTTCTGATCTGGACCGCTTTTAAGGACTTCACAGATGACGAGGAAGGCTTTCCGGAGAGCTTCACGATGCGCATGAGCTCGAAGGAGGCGGCGGATAAGGCGCTGGAGGAGATGCAGAAGGCAGTGAACAACTCCACCTTGTAAATGAAGTAAGCAGATAAATAAACAACAGAGAATGGGATATGGGCAGCAGGCGGTTCAGCTGACCTTCAGAGTTGGCCTGTGCATGACAAGCCCTCATCTGCGTTGACGCAACAGCTTCTTTCGTTTTTCTATTTTTATTTTCCTGAACGTAGCTTACCAAGGGAGGTGTTTCTCTTGTCAACTCCCTATTTTTTTGTTGTTGTGCGGTGTGCCTTAATTGAATATCAGATTAAAATTTTTGTTGTTGTTGTTGGGGTTGGAGTTGAAGTTGGAGTTGTCGCCACGGGAGCAGTGCCTGCAGCCTTGCTACTTTTTTATTGACTGTCCGCAGGCGTGGGGCGAAAAACTTGCGTGGATCAGCTTGGTCGGCGAAAAAAAGTACCAGATCTGCTCCCTCTGTCGCTGCCTCAAGTGCTCTTCTCTCCACGTTCTATTTGTGTTTTTTTCTCTTATACTTTACTCACCGCAGCCAGTGCACGGCTGTAAACTAAAGAAAGAAAATGAAACGAACTTTTAAGATTTCAATTTCTCGTGTGTGTGCTTGACTGCAGTGATTGGGTGCGCAAACCTCATTGATATATAGAGGTGACCCGCAATCGCAAAATAAGATTCTTTTTCATAAAAAAACGCTTAGTGGTAGCGTAAACAACCTGCAATTCCTATTACAAAGACTTGTTAACTTGATCACAAATTGAAAAGCTGCTACGCAGCAACGCGTCAATTTCTCCTCCTCCATCTCTTCAAATCTTCATCCTCCTATCCCTGTTCTTTGATCTTATCCTCCACTATTTCCATGATATAAATATCATTCTTGGTTTGTGACTCCCGCTACAAAGAACTGTTGCACACGCTGAAAGTGTGCTTGTGGTCTTTACACCTTTTTTTCCCCAACGTTCTGTTTCTTTTATTTCTATGTACATTAACATCTACTCCATTATTCTGATCAACCGTTCTGTCTCCTTTTGCTGCCAACGGCCAAGTGGCTTTAGTGAGGAGTTGCTAAAACGTCCTCAAGGAGAGTAACGTCCATCAACACCACTCTCGGCAACATCATCGCCACGCTCAAACTTGTCTGCACCTTGTGTTTAACTGTCTCTCTTTGTTATTCATTCTTTCCGTAGACGTTGACCTTTCCACGTCAGTCTCTGTTTCCGTCTTTTCATCTCATTTTGTACACCAGCCTCTTCCATTTTTTGTTTTGCTTCTTTCTTTTCTCTCCTATAGTTTTTTTATCCCGCTTCCGCACTCTTTCCAAAGGCTGAAGGACACACACACACACACACACAAGCACACACACACGTACGTAATCATTTTGTTGCCATGGATCAACTGAGCTCGTTGTACGTCCGCATGGCCAGCGGTGCGCACAGCCAGCTACACCACCCCGCCTCCGTAATGGGCTTTGTGGACCAGATGCAGTCCCGCATGGAGAAGAGCGCCGCCCCGCGTAAGAGTTTCCTTATTGACCCTGCCACGCCGCACAGCGATGTCGTCATCGCTGAGTCGTCGGCGCTTAAGCCCAGCGTGGGGTGGGTCACGCTGCAGGTCACGGAGGGCATTCGACGCGGCATCCATGAGTGGGGCATCAAGATCGAGCACCAGGGCGAAAGCAACGACGAGAGCGGGCTCATGCTTGGCATCGTGCCGAAAAACTTCTCCAAGTACGACACCTTCATCTCGCAGGGCGGCGGGTGGTGCTTGAGTCGCGCCGGCAAGTTTTACGGTCACTGGCGGCGCACCGACACCAACGGCGGGGCCCTGACCTTTGGCACGGGGGATCGCGTGGTGCTGACCCTCGACTACGATGCGGCGGTCATGACCGTGCGGGTGGGTGAAAAGTTGGTGGTTGGGGAGCTGAGCGGGCTGACGATGGAAGTCTTTCCTGCCGTCTCTCTGCACTACCGCCACCAGCACATCCGCTTCGACCACCACGCCATCCGTGAAACCGCTTCGCAGCAGCAGCCGTGGCTGCAGCGCCAGGCCTTCCCGCTGGCGCCGGCTTTTATGCCGTTGAGTTTCTACGAGGTGCAGAGCCTCCCCTTAAACTCGTACCTCTTCAGCAACCTCTTTCAGACCTACGTGTCGCTGGAGGGCAGCAGCGCGGCCTCGATGGAAAACGACGGCGCGTCCCTGTCGGCAGTGCCCGCAGGAGCGCGAGAAGGCGACACAGAAACGATGGCCACCCACATCACCACCACGGCGACGGGTGGTCTTGCGGCTAGCGCAGGGTTGCCCACAGCCCAGCAAGAGAGCGAGGCGCAGGCGACGCGACTTTACTTGTCCGCCGAGGCCTCTGCGGCGCGGCTCACGGTGCTGTCGCGTGCCTTTGCGGCGGTGCGTCGCTACGTGGCGGTGCAACCCGGCACCTCGTCCTTCTTAGCACCGCACATCACCGCGGAGTATTTGCGGCAGCGCCTGTGCGAGGCGGCGCGGGCGGAGGGCACCCTGCGCGGTGGCGGCGGCGCCGCGCTCACCGCAGCGGGGTCGTCCACTGCGGCGCCGTTCTTCGGCGGGTCGGGCTTCTCACTCGGTGGTGGCAGCAGCGGCAGCGGCTACGATGCGGCGCTGAACTGCGGTGCCGTCATCGTCGTACACCTCTTTATGCGTGCCGTGTCGAGTGGACAGGCGGTGGTGGCCGCCCCGCTCGTGATCAGTTTTCGCGACTTTGTGCTGTCCCTGCCGCCGTTTGCCCTCGCAGAGGGCGGCAGCGCCGGCGGCGGGTGCGGGGCGAGCTCCGCGCTGTCTCCCGACACGGTGCAGCTCGCCGTGGACCATGTTGTCCGTTTGCTGGACACCGCACCCGAGCTTTCAGTGACGCCCGTTGCGGCTGCTGTTACGGCCACCGCAGTGCCTTCTCCATCCGCAAGCGCTCTCTCGACCTCTGCTGCTGCTGCTGCTTTACCACACAACGCCAAGAAAGCAAGTGCGGAGGATCGGGGTGTGTCTGCCGTCACCGCAGCTCTGCTCGAGGTGGCGGTGCTCCTGGCCCTGCAGCGCGGTCTCGTCAGCGAGGTCTTGCGCGTCTGCCGTTTCCTCCTCCGCGCCCCCGCAGCCCTGCTGTCACCCGCCTTACTGTCGTGGCTGCAGCGGCATGGCGCGAGTCTGCTGCCGCGGCCCCCGCTGCCGGACATCGGGCTGGCCTTGAAGCGCGCCTGCGAGGACCCGGCCAGCTTTACGCCGACGCAGGTCGACCCCTCCACCGTGGTGCTGTCCGTTGCCTACGGTGACGCCGCCACGCTCTATCTACACACTGTAGACGGGTTGAGCCGCTACGGCCCATCCGCCGCCACGCCGTACACGTTGCTGGCGGACACACGACAACCCACGACGTACTGCGTGGGTGCGACGCGGTCGAGTGTGGCCGTCACGCACGCCCACGTCCTGCTCTTGACGGATCGCATGGCGGCGGAGGAGGTGGCCTTCGTGCTCTACTCGCTACAGCTGGATCAGCAGCAGGTGCTGCGGTGGTCTGACATGCACAGCAGCTGGCCGCGCGCCGTGGCAGCACACGCGCAGCTGGCGACGATGGCGAACAACGGCGTGCTGCTGCTGTACGAGCGGGCGGTCTCCTCCGCTGCCCCAGCGCACACAACAACAGCAACAACAACAACAACAACGGCGGGGGTTGGAATTAATACGAACAACAACACGACAAACTCAAACAGCGCAGCAGTGTCAGTGAGTAACAGAGGAGTGCCACCGCTGTCGCCGCCGTTTGCTGCGGCTGCCGCCGCCGCGTCTCCATCTGCGCAGGTTACCGCAACGGAGGTGGTGGTGCACGGCTACAACGCCGCGAGCGTCGCGACGTTGACGGGTGCCCCGCAGTGGACCCGCGCACTGCAGCCACCCCCGACACACGCCCTGCACACGAGCCGCGCTAACTGCGGCACGTGCTTCGATCGCTGCCTGCTGCTGCGCAAGCCAAGCCTCATCGACCTTGGCAGCCCGGAGGCGCACCTCACCGTGGCGGGCGGCCACGTCACCGTGGAGCTGTGGGTGCAGTTTCTCGACAAGGAGGACGCCGCCACGCTCTACCAGCACGGAGACCGCAGCACCAACGGTGAGGTTTTCTTGGAGCTAATTAAGTGGGAGGGGGCGTACTGCCTCCGCGGGGGCTACCGGCACGACGTGCGTGGGTCGTGCCTCGTGTCCGCGCCGCTGCCGCCAACGGCGGAGAGTCGACCGATGCACGTCGCCCTCCTCTTTAATGGCCGTTGGCGGCTCTTCTTTGAGGGCGAGGAGGTCGCCGGAAACCGGCAGGGCCCGCACGTCGCCCTCGACGCACCGAAGCAGCGGTGGACCGTCGGGGCGGGCTGCACGTGCGTCTTGACCGGCTTGCGAGTGTGGCGGCTGAGTCGGACAGCGCAGGAGCTGCGCCGTGACTACCGCCGCCCCCTCGACGGAGACGAGCCGGGCCTTGTCGCGCAGTTCTGCTTTGACGAGCGTGGCGGGAACGTGGCGTTGAACCACGTTGTCTCCGGCAAGGCGTCGTCGCACGCCGTGTGCAGTGGCGGGTTTGCGCACGTGACGTGCACCGCGCACCCGTGGCGCGACGCCGGCCTCTCGCACCCGCCTCGACCATCGCAGTCGAGCGATAACGCGTCTTTGACGTACGCGGACTCGACCCTCTCTGTCGGCGCGTACACGCGTCCCTCGCTGCCCACCTGTGCACCTCTGCACGAGTGGCGCGATCTAACACGCAGCACGGCCTGCGTCACGCGTCAGACGCTGCTGTTGAGCACACCCATCGGGACCGCCAATACGAGTGGCAGTAGTGGTAGTGTTAGTGGTGACAACAACACGAACGACAACAACAGCGACAACAGTACAGGGCACGTGGGCTGCCCCTACGCTGCCAAAGATGGCGGCCGTGCGCTCCTCTTCTTCGACCTCGCTACCGGCGTGGCGCACCACTCCCTCTTCTTCCTGACAAGTCGCAGCCCGGTGCGGCACTGCATGCGCGCCGACCCTGCCGGGCGGCTGTGGGAGATGTTCGAGGTGGATGCAGGTCTCGTCAAGGGGGAGCAGGAGGCGTCCTACCTACTCTCGCTGCTCAACACAACCGGCGCGGGCCCGCAGCGGCCGCGTGAGCGCGTGCTGGCCGTGGTGCCACTGCCCCTGGACGGAGACGAGGAAGGGACGGAGCGGCTGTGCGGGTTGGCGGAGGAGGAGAATGCGGATGTCGGTGCGCTTAGCGGGCTGCCGGTGAGAGGGGGAGAAAGAGGAGGTGGCGGCGTGGGCGCTGACAGCACGACAAGTGCCCCCGCGAAACGACATAGTGGAGCCGCGGCAAATGAGGAGTCAATGTCGCAGCTTTCCGCCTTCAACGCGCTCATCACCCAGCAGCAAACCTCTTCCCTTCCGCAGCGACAACAGTATTTGTCATCCCGACAGCAGTCCACGCAGTCTGCACCGACGGTCACGTACGCGACGCTAGCGCTGTGGCTGCTGCGGCTGCTGGCTGCTCACGCCGACGCCGACAGCCCCGACGAGCAGCAGAGCCTCTTCACACCACTCGTCGACGACGTCAGCAGTCGCTGCGTGCGGGAGGTGCGTGTTATACTCGGCGAGCACTTTCGCGTGGTGAAGGCGACCAACGCGCGGCGCGCCGTGGCCCTGCGCGGGGCTCAGTCGTGGGCGGTCGTGGCCGCTGCACTGCGAGTGCTGCTGCGGCTTATCCGCCGCGCCCGCGCCTTCGGCCTTCACCCCGGGCCGCTGGGGCTGACGGTGGTCAAGGCAGGAGAGAACACAGGTGGAGTCGAGAACACGTTGGGAGAAACATCGGCGACGTCAGAAGCCACAATGGGGCTGCTGCTGCGGGAGCTGCACACATCCTCGCTGCGCCGCCGCACCGGTCCATCGCCGTCGCCGTCGTCGTCGTCGTCGCGTGCGCGTCTCGCAAGTGTCGCTGCAGTGGCAGGTGAGGTCAACACGCACTACACCAGCAGCGACAGCGCGGACTCGTCCACCTTGCTGGGTCTCCTGTCGGATGTCATGAACGAGGATGGACTGACGCTGTCGCCCGTGGTGGTGGCGTTGGCCCGCACGGTCACCGTGGAGGGCGTGGGTCTTTTCTTGCCTGATGTGCGGCAGCGCGCACGGCTGCTGCGCGACCTCCTTCACGCTTCCTCCTCTTCCTCCTCCCCTACTGCGTTGGCGGCAGGTGGAAGGACCGCCACCACCTCTCCTCGCGGGCGGACCAGCCTCGGGGGAAGCTGGGGTAGAGAACCGGCGACATTACTGCTGTCCGCTGAGGATCGTGTGCCAGCTATGAATGTGCTGCTGGATGCGGTGGCACAGAGCTTCACCGCGGTGCTGGCGGCGGCCCCGCTGCTGAGCGTGGAGGACGGCGTTGCGTCTCTCTCCGAAGTCTGCGCCACGCTCCACACGCTGCTGGAGGAGTCGGCCGTGCAGTGGCAACGGCAGTGGACGACAGCCACGGCAACTCCAACTTTATCACCCGCACCATCATTGCCCTCAACAGCAGCGCACACGTCGAGCTCGTTCGCGACCTTTGCCGTGTCTCTCTCCGAGGCCATCGCCTCGCTGCAGCTGCTGCTCCTCAGCGCGTGTCAGGGCAGTCGGTGGGAGGTGGCCCTCACGCAGATGCACGCAGGCGGCAGCAACACTAGTAATAATACGACCAGTGGCGGTGGTGGTGGTGGGGGCGGAACGGGAGGTAGCAGTGGTCCTAGTGGGCTACCAGGCGGCAACAACGGGCCAATGGGTGGTGACGGCGTGAACAGTACTCATAACCCCACCACCGCCGCCGCAGCAGCCGCAGGAGCGCTTTCATGTGGACTCGGCGAAGAGGGCATCCGCACTGTCAGCAGCACGAGCGGGGTGACCAACTTGCATGACACCATCTCCGCCGCCGCACTGGACCTGCAGCACCTCTGCTTCTCCCAGGCCGCCACGTACCACCCATGTGTGCGCATCTACTACAGTGCCCTGTTCACGAGCGTCGCAGCGTGTCTCTCCACATGTGTGCGAGAACAACAACAACACCACAAGGCGCGCCATGAAGGTGGGAAGGCAACGACGTCAGGGGCAACCACATCTACGGCGGAGGGGCACGCGACACACCTCGCAGCGATGATAGCAAGTCTCCGCCCGACGTTTCTCACCGCACCGCTGCACACCGCCCTCGGCGCCATCCCACTCGTCCTCACCGTCGAAGATGGCGAGTGGTTCTTGGCCGAGCTGGACCGGCTGCTGCAGCTGGCCGAGACGCTGCTGAGCGGCTTGACGGAGACAGCATCGACAACAAATCTGGAAAGCAAAAACAACAACAACAACAACACGAGTCGCGGCGTCGCAGGTGTTACGAATGGGCTACCTGCGTCGTCGTCGTCCGCCGCGTCGCCCATCACGGCAGCCAGGGCGTTGTTGACCTCGCTGCGTGACGCCGTCTGCTACGTCTCTGTCTGGGTCGCCGCCTTCCTCGTGAACTGCTCCGCCGTTTCCTCGGCCAGCGTGAAGGAGGAGGCGGTGCGGCAGCGGCTGGGGTGGGCCTCCGTCACCGCCACTCCCACGGCGCAGCGCACCGTCACGAAGCTTACGGCCACCTTGGATGGCAGCGTGGCGGGTCCGCTCTCACCGAGTGTGCGGCAGCTGACCGCGGAGGAGGAGGAGGCCGCGGCAGTCTGGGAGCACCCGTTGCTGGAGGGCGGCCTGTGGCCCCACGACACGGATGCGACGAGTCCCCCCACCACCGCGCTGGCGGGGAAAGTAATTTCTGGCGCACGCGACTCGGCAGGCGCGGACATGAACGCTGCAACGCCGGGCGAAGGCAGCAGAAATGTGAAGTGCCGTGTTGTGCCGCGACGAGATGTTTTTGTCAAGGCGCTGATTCAAAACGCGGCGTACTGGTCCGCGAAGCAGGCGGGCTTCGACCCCCTCGCTGCCCGCACCTCACCCGCCCTCACGCCTCTCATCACGGCGATGGCGGCCGCTGCGCTGCACCTGAGCTGCCTGCCGCTGCCGTCTTTACCCGCAGCGGAGGTGGAAGCGCTCATGGTGAAGGTGATGCGCCGCCTCTCGCGGCCGGTGCGAACGGAACTGATGAGCCGCCGCGCAGAGGACGGAGGCGACGGTGCAGAGGGGCACGAGGGACGCGAGGACGCACGACACACGCCAGCGACGGCGGCATCGACGCCTGCGAGCCGTCAGCGTGCCCTGGAGGCGACGGTGCGGGAGTTGCAGCAGCGCTGTGATTTGTTACTGCGTGTTCGCACGTGCACGGAGCTGTGGGCCGTTGAGGACGCCCTCTACGCCCTCCCTACCGGTGACAACTTGGAAGCGGACCCCACCTATGTGGCTCGTCCCGAGAAGAAGAGGTCAACGGCGACGGGCGCTGCAGGAGCACCGGCGACGAAGATGGTCATTCGACCCGAGCGCCGCGGCCTGTGGCACACGTACGAGCAGCGGCACATGCGCTTTCGTGCACACGTCGCCACACAGCCGCAGTACACGCTGACAGCAGCGACCCAGCTGGTTCAGCACGTTGTGCTCTCGCGGGTGACGACTGCGTCAGCGCTGCTGGCGGCGCTGCGGCAGCGGGAACGCCTGGCTGCAGTGCGTGTGGCAGGCGCGGTGCACCTGCGGACGTTGCTGCTGCGTGTGCCGTGCAGTGCGGAGAGCGTGGCGCTGCTGCTCAGCGCGCAGGGGCGTGGGGCGGCAAGTCACTTTGAGGACGGCCTGCGAGGTTGCGGGTATGAGACGGTGGAACGCCTTCGTGGTGTGATGTACGACCTCCTGCGCCTCTCTCTCAACGATAATAACACTAGTGATGACGGGGATCCTCACGCGTCACCGTTGCGAAGGACAGCACACGGACAACCGCAAAAGGACGACGGGATCGGCAGAGTGAAGAGTGTGCTTTCCGAAACGCCGTCCCTCGCCAGCTCCGCCTCGATCCTGTGCGGCCTGCTGGATCGCGCTTGGCGGCCGCGCGAGTTTGCGCTGCTGGTGCGGCTGCGTGTGGTGCCGACCCTGCTGGCCCGTTACGTGACGCTCTTCACTGCACCACCAACGCCACCGGACAACACACACGAAGTTTTCGGCACACCCCCACCGTCAACGGCTGAGCGCAATGGTGATGGCAGCGGTGAAGGTCCGTCCACTTGCGCACGGCAGCGCAGCAGCAGCAACACTAATATTGACGGCACCACAACAGGTGTGGCACGCCGGACGCGGACGGGCAGTCGAGTGAGTACGGTGGAGCTGCGGCCTATCGCCCTGCTTGAGCGACGGCACCGCGATCACGTCGTGGCGGCGCAGCAGGCACGGCGGTCCAGCAAAAGCACCCTTGTCTCCGCAGTGGCCTTGCAGCGGCCGAGCATTGTGGGTGAGAACGGACCCCGCGGCAGCGCATTACCAAACAGCAACAGCAACAATGTGAATAGTAGTCACGCAAACCACAGCACAACCGGCAGCGGTGTAAACGGCATGGACGGCCCCCTGCAGTACACGTCAAGGGAGGCAATGCAGGCGAAGGTGTGGCTCACGCTGAAGCACCTCGTGCTGCAGGCCACCGCGCTCTTAACGCCGCGGCAGCTGCCGTTGCTCTCGCGGGTGGAGCAGACGGCGGTGATGGGCTTTGTAGCGGACGTGGTGCGTGCCATTGGTGGGGAGCTGCAGCACTGCCGCGACGTCCTCGCACGAGCCGTGCACGACACCCCGCTGCTGTTAGCCCAGGCAGGGGACGCCGCGGTGCTTGAGCCGCTGGTCACCGTGCAGGATCAGGTGGACGTGCTCTGCAGCTTGCTGAGCGTCATTGCCGGCACGTTGAGCACCGCCGTCGCCACGAACGTGTCCATCGGAATGACGAATACGGGGATTAGTACTTCAACGCAGGAAGAGGCAGCAGGCGGTGAGAAGGGAAGGAAGGAGTGCGTCGAGGGCGGCGGCGGTGACGGCTATCTTAACGCTTCCCTCAGCACCGCGTGCGCCGGCGTGGCCGAGACGCTGCTCGAACTCGTCTTCTTGGACATTCACCACGCCCACGCCGTGCGCGACGAGACTGGCGTGGGCTGCGTCGTGCGGGATGCGGCGGCGTGTGGGCGAATCGCCGGGCTGCTGCTCTGCCGCTGTCAGCCTGCCGCCGTCCGTCGCTTCACCGCGGCAGAGTCGACGAGCTCCTCGCCGTGTAGCACAGCAGGTGGCACGGCGACGCAAAGCTACCATCACCGCAGTAGCACAACGGATTTTTTAAGCAGCCGACAAGCATTGGGTCCGTCGTGGAGAGACATGTACGCCTCGCCGGTGTTCTCGGCTGTCCCGCTGGCCGCCACCGCCCGCATGGACGGCGGTCACGCGTGCCTGCAGCGCTGGTTGGACCTCTGCATCTACGCGGTGGCCACGGCGGCGCTCAGCGCGACGACGCAGCACCTTCTGCTGGCCTTCCGTCGGCTCCTGCAGGAGCCTGCGTGGGCACCTGAACTGCGGTGCTTCGCCGCGGCCTACCGTCGACTTGTGCTGACCTACGCGAAGTCGGTGCAGGAAGCCGGGGTGCTGGATGGAAATGATGGATGGCAGACAACAAACAACGACAACAGCAGGGGTGAAGCCGCCGCTGTGCTGCCCTCGCGGGTGCGGGAACTCTCGGCGGTGCAGCTGTACGTGTGGATGGCGGTGCTGGGTGGACAGCTGCTGGCCCCCGCAGCGGAGCTTGGGATGCAGGTGTCCTATCTCGACGAGACGGACAGCTTTCAGTCGAAGCTGGCGTACGTGGTGGATCGCGAGTCTGCCGCCGCTGCTGCGGCAACCACTGCGACAAGTGGCACCACCCCTTCCCCACAGACCACGGCCACGTCCACCGGTGGTATCAATAACTCCAACAATAACAACGCGAGTAACAATGGGCGGCACATTCGCGGTTCCAGTCACCTTCCGTCAAAAACAGCAGCAGCGATGGTGGCGGATGGTGACCACGTGCGCAGCGTAATTGTCGTGCCGATCGACAGCGCAGACGGCAGCGGTCTCCGCCACGGCGAGGAACTCACGCTGTCACCGCAGCAGCTCGTCTTGCCCTCCTGGGCGGCCCCGATCACGATTCCGCCCTGCGCAGCTATCGTGGACGATTACTTGCTGCCTGCGCTGGAGCACTGTGTCCCGCTGCTGGGGGCAAAGCTCGAGCCCGCCGCCGCCTTCACCGCGATGGAGCTGAGTGTCTTTGTGAGTCTACTGCACCTCACCTCGGGCGTGGTGCGAGCGCGGCCACAGCTCGCCCGTCGCCTCCTGGAGAGCGGTGCCCTGCGCGATGTGTGTCAACACGCCCTGCACGGCGTGGTGCGGCTGCCGTACCCGCTGACGGTGCTGAAAGAGTGGGCCGCCCTCGTGGCCGTGCGCGCTGCGGAGGAGACGAGCGCGCACCTCTACACCACGCTTGGTGCGGCGCCAGGGGAGGAGAGCGCCAACGCGAACCCCAACGCCGTCCTGAGCTTTCAAAACACGAGCAACAAATCGCCGACGACGGTGCTTGTGGGGTCGAGGGGCGCGGCGCGGGACGCCGGGCGGTCCGCCTTCAGCGATGCAAGTCCTGACAGCTCTCCCGTTTCGACCACGTGGTCCGCCTCACCAACTGCCGTGGCGTCCCCGGCGACCATTCGCACGCCACCCGGCTTTGCCAACGATCCAGGTACCAACAACAGCAACAATGTGACGACGACCACCACCGTGATCAGTGGCTCTCCACCTCCTGTCAACAACAGCGGCAACAACATGAACCGCCCTTCCTACACCTCGCTGTCGGCTCCCACCGTCCCGTTCCACAGCTCCAGCGAGGCACTGCTCGACACATTCCGCAACGGCGGCCTCGCCTCCTCTACTCCGGCCTTTCTGCCTGGCGGGTACGTGATGAGCGGCCCTGTGGGTGGCGTTGGCGTCTCCATCGGGAGTGGTGCGAGTGCCGGCGTGGTGGCCAATTCCACGGTGGTCGCCTCCCTCGGTGGTGGCCCTCTGACCGCCCCCGGTGGGCTGCCGCGGGATCTTGCCAGCGATTACGGCCTGCTGCGACTCGCGCGCAGTTTCGGCGTTTTTGCCGGCTCCTACGGTGGCGCCTCGATGGCCACAGCCCTCCCGGGTGGCAGCTTGAACTTCAACAACAACCCGAACAATAACAACAACAACATTAACGGCACGGGGGGCAGCAGTCGCAGCTCCCCGGGTGGCGGCACACTGCTGAACATCAACGGTGGACTGCAGAGCGGCGGGGCGGGCGGCAGCCCCGTGCCCTCGCGCCTTCCAACGCGCACGGGGAGCGCCACCACAGTGCAAGGCGGAGTGCCGATGTTTCTCTCGTTTCCAATGTGGGACGCTCACGCCATCCACAGCAGCAGCATCAACAGCAGTAGTAAAAATCATAACCGGAACCCTGTGCACACGCCGGCTGCAGTGGTCATTACCCCTTCGCGGCCGGAGGTGCGCTTTCCGGTGTGGGACGACGGCTTCGCGATTGAGACGGCGGTGATCTTAAATGACGGCGACGTCCACCCGGCGATGGGTGACGCGCTGAGCATCCCGTGCACGTGGGCACGCGTCTGCGACTCCGACTACGAAGAGGATAGCCTGCCCCCTGCCTCCCCGTCCCCCTTCGAGTTTCCCCTCGTCACGCTCTACGCTGCCGTGGACCCGCTTGGACCCTCCGAGGCGCTTTTCCCTTTTATCCAGATCAAAGTCCACCGTGCCTGCCTCAGCGCCACTATCACTTTTCCAGCTCAGAGCGCGAACAACAACAACAGCAAGAATAGCGATACCTACAGTGGTAATGGCAGCAGTTCACGTGCAGTGCCGGAGACGGTGCTGGTTACGAAACCGATGCGGCGAGAGGACTGGCACCACTGCATGCACGTCTCGCTGATGTGCAACGCGACTAGCGTGACGCTGTGCCGCAACGGCGAGGCCGCCAACGCGGAGCTGCGCGGAGATGCCGGACGGCGGCTTGAGGCGCTGCTGCGGCAGGAGGGGTTTGTTCGCGCTGTCGTGCTGGGCCGGCCAGCGGGGGACGTCACCGGGAGTACTCGTTTGGGTGATGATGGGTCTAATTGGACTGCACCGCCCTGCACCACAGTTTCTCTGCAGGGTGAAAGTCAAAGTACAACGGAGCTGCCGGTGCGTGAGATCGACGGCCCGATGGCACTGCTGGGTGGCCTGCGGGTGTGGGGTACGTCCGTTCTGCGCACCAGCGTCCGCGTCGTCGCCGAGCTCGTGGCACGCGACCACGCCCTCCAGCCTTTCGGCCTGCCAGAGCACCTCTGCTTCTTTGAGATGAACGAAGGCAGCGGGGCGAGGGTGCACTCCGCAGACGCAAGTCAGCAGTACGGCGGAGTTCTACGTGGGGCGGTGCGGTGGTCGATCGAGCCGCTGCCCCTCGGCTTCTACCCGTCCATCGAGCTCAACGCCGGCCGTGCCCGCAGCGGGGTGGCGACGGCGCCGGAGAGCTGCACCCGCCTGCCACGGGCGACGATGGCGGCCCTCGTGCAGTCGCTCTCGCCCTTCTACTTTGGGCGGTTTGGCGGGGATGTGATGTGGTCGCTGCTGGCGCACGCGGCGCGGCACGCGACGGTGACGGCGCTGGAGGTGGGGATGAGCCCCGCGTACGCGCTGCTGCACCTCTCGGACCCGGCAGACTCTGCCGCAACGCCACACACAACATCTCGCCTCAGCGGCAGCGGCCCTCTCTCCACTGCTGGACTCGCAAGGCCCTCGCTCTTCGACCCGCGGCATGTGCTGGATGGAGAGCAGAAGCTCGCTTACCAGCTCTTCCGTCTCTTCCAGCTGCAGGACAGCGGGTGCCTGCCAAACCAACAGCAAGAGCTCCTTCACGCGGTGGTGCAGCGACTTGTGACGGTGATGGCAGCGGAGGAAGGGGAGAGAAAGCCGGAGCGAGAAAAGGAAAGCAAACTGGCAGCGCCGGCGGCTCGACAAGCTCGAAAGAAGGAGCCGATCATAACACCAACGACAGCAACAGGAGCGCGAGAAGGAGGGGCTGGTGAAGCGGAAGACGCAACGGCGGCCACACCTCTGGCGCGGTTTGTCGCGGATACAGCCGTGCTGCTGCGCCAGCTGCGCCGCGACGATGGTGAGATATTCGTCATTGAGTTGCCCCCGTCCGCCGCTGCCCCCACCGCCTCGTCCGCTCCTGCAGGCGCGCCACCCTTCGGCTCTGCCGTGCTGCCGCTTGCCTTCACAAACGGTGGCACCGGCGTGCTGACGTTTGATGCGAAGTACCGTAACATGGAGCAGGCCACCCTCTTCAAGGACGAGGAATTGAAGAACGTGCTCGCCAAGTACCCGGATGGGCAGGGCGGGTGGCCGGCGTACACGGTAACGGCCGCAGAGGCGCCGTGGGCCTTCCTGCGGAGCGTCCCCTCGAGTTTGGGTCAGCACCGGTTGGCGATGGGCGACACACCGCAGTCCGCACCCACCCCGCCATCGTCCATCCTGACCGTCACGGTGAAGTCGTTGAAGCCGGTGATCTTTCACGCCATTGTGCGGGCCCTCTGCGCGGCACTGCGTGCGCAGGTGACGAGGGACGCCACCGTGCAGGACGCGGCGGCGGGTTTATTGGATGCACGGGTGCTTGCCGCCCTTATCCAGCAGAGTAGCGCCCGCTCCAGCGACGACGACTGCGTGCACTTCGTGCGGATTCTCACTGAGCTGCTTCAGCTCTGGCGCTGCATGCCGCGTGCGGCCCCGCACGATCAGCTGCCCCTGGCGATCGCCATGTCCCATCTCAACCCCCCGCTGTGCAGCATCGTCCAGCACCTCAGCAGCGATGTCGACGTCGGCTCCCTCGTCTCAGCCACCACAGGGACCTACAGCCCGTACGTCCAGGCCCTGGTGGGGCTGTGGACGAGCGCCATCCAGGTGGACTGCGCGTGGGCGGGTCGCAGCTTCTTGGAGCAGCTCCGCGCACGCTGGCGACGCCTGTTACGGACATGGCAGCGCGCGGCGGTGCTGCGTCCGGCTAACGCAAGCACCCCTGCACGGCCTTCGTTGTCTCAGGATCTGGTGCAGGACCAAGGGCAGCAGCAGGGGCCGCAACAACAACAACAACCCTACACCCCACCATCGTCCCCGGGCACACGTGGGACTGCGTTGACGACGGACATGGCCTACACCCGCGCTCAGCTGCGCGCCGCACCCGTGGCAACCGCACAATCCATCGGACTCTTATCACCAAGAGATGAGACATTTCAGAGAGGAAGTGAGACAGCCAACAAAGATAGAGTCGCAAGAGATCTGAGTATGAACACAGGTGATGAGCCGTGGCACATTGGGCTTGTGGCGCTGATGTCCGCTGCCGCTGCCTCTCCCACCGCACCCTCATCGCCACAGCAGGAGCAGCAACAGACGCGAGGACAAGCAGCGTCGCCGATTGCACCAATGTCACCGACATCCACGCACACCAATCCTATCCTCAACGAGAACAACAACAATCCTTGTGCTGTTGGTGACGTGGTGAATGGGTCAGGCAACCCACGCACCACCGCCCAGCCGAGTTCGTCGCGATTCCCGTTGGTGTGCCCGGCCGGCGTCACCCGCAAAGGTAACGGGCTGTGGATTGTCAAGGGTGGCAGCGGCACCAGCACTGGCGCAACTGCAGGTGACTCCAGCCAAGGGCACAAGACGCCTCTGGCCGGGGCGGCGACGACGGTGCGCAGCACGGTTGGCTTCACCACCGGTGCGGTGTACTGGGAAGTCTACGTGACCAACATCAGTCGCGCCGAACACCCAGCAGCCACGCACGCAAATGGGTCCACGCTGGCCTCGAATGTTTTGGTCGGTGTCGCGACGGAGCATTGTGCGCCGACCTTTGCCACCGGCGGGCCCGACGGCGCCGGTGTTTTCCTCGGCAGCGATGCCGAGTCATGGGCGTTTGACGGCGGTCGTGCCCTGCGTTACTACAAAGGCTACAGCCTCGAGTCCAGCCCCCGCACAAAGTGGAAGATTGACGACGTGGTCGGCTTCGTGCTCGACATCACCCGCAATCGCCTCTGCTGCCTGCACAACGGCCGCCTCGTGTCGGAGTTCAACGGAAGTTTTCTGTCACCGCAGCAGCGCGCCGCGCAGGTGGCCCTCTTCCCTGTAGTCATCTGCACCGGGGAGGGCAGCTGCGAGGTGAACTTCGGGGCAGCGGGCTTCGCCTCGACACCGCCGCCCGGGTGCATGCCGGTAGACCCGACACTCTACCTCAGCGAGGAGTCGGCGCGGGTGTGGCAGCTGGTGCTCGCGGAGGAGGTGGTGACCCGCGGCGGTGCGTCCCCTTCGAAGACGCACACAAGTGCGCAGCAGCAACAACACAACAGCAGCAGCGACAATAACACGACGAAAAGAGGTGATAGTGGTTGTGGCACGAGTGTGGACGACGACGATGATGAAGGAGAAGAGGCGCGAGGCGGCGCACTGCACGTCGCCCGTCGACCGCCCCAGCTTCTTGCCCACCCGGCCCTCCCGGCGCTGTGCCGCCACGTCACGGCGTACACACGCGGTCGCTACGGGCCGCTGGACGTGACGCTGCTGTGTCCGGACGGCAACGCCAGGACCGTCGCGTCGCGCGAGTGCAAGACGGAGAAGGACGCCAGCCTGCTGCTGGGCAGTGTGGCGGTCACCTCTGGTCGGTGGTACTTCGAGGTGGTGCTGCCCGGTGAACCGACGTTTCACGTGGGCTGGTATGCCTGGCGAGCGCTGGAGGAGCACGGCGGTGGTGGTGGTAGTGGTTTTGCAGGTGCAGGCACCGCAGGCAATCCAACTACCACCACTGTCGGGGGAACTGGTGGATTGGGCAACAACAACAGCAACATGAATAACAGTAACAACACGCCAGCCAACGCACTCACGGCGAACAGCCCGATGATGGCAACGTTGGTGAACTTGTCGAACGGACGTCCGCAGCTGGGCCACGACGCGGCTTCGTGGGGCTTCGATGCCGCGCGCATGGCGGCCCGTCACAACCACCATCAGGTGAGCTTGCCACGGCGTGTGTGGAAGTGTGGCGATGTTGTGGGCTGCCTGCTAGACTGCGAAGCGGGAACCGTAACCTACACTGTGAACGGGGAACCGCTAACGGAGGCGCAGCACGGTGGCAGTCAGGGTGCGCACGCGAGCGGCGGGGGAGGAAGTGGGCGGTCTCCCGCACCCACGCCACCACCACCACCACCCCAAGCGCCATCTGCCTCGACCACCGCAGCCACCACCGCACGAACGCCCTCTCCAGCTCGCACGCAGACGGACCATCAGCTTGGCAATGCACACGGCACAAACAATCCGGATCGCGATGCCGCCACGGCAAACACAGCGGCGCAGCGCAGCAACGGTGAACGCCTCCCCGCGCTCTTCACGGGTGTCTCGCTGTCCGAGACCCGCGGATTGGTGCCGGCCATCGTGCTGGAGCCAAAGACTTCGCTTGTTTGTCTGTGGAACGAGGACGAACTGCTGTACCCCCCGATGGATGGACCCTACCGAGCTCTTGGCGGGACTCACGTTGTGCGTGATGCCCTCGTGGAAGTCGTTACACAAAATTGCTGGGAGGCCGCGACTCCTGCAAGCGGCAACAAGGGCAACAGCAGCCCCACGACCAGGGCGGAGACAGCAGTCAGAACACGCACACACGGACAGAGCACAACGAGTGAGCTTCTCAGTGCGAATGGTTCGATGCAACCTCTCAGTGCGATAGCCCTGCAGAAGCTGTTGTACTACGCCAGCAAAGTCCAGGAGTTGCACCCAGCCAGCTTACGCAGCTACACCATGCCGTCCCTGTACAGCATCCCACCTGCCCTCACCGACGACGCAGCCATGGATACAAGCCTTGCTTCCCAGCAACAAGAACAGCAACAGCAACAGCAGCAACAAGTACGAGATTTGTGCAGTGCGAGCGGGCTGGCGGTGTCGCAGCTGCGCACGCACCTCGCCGCCCTCCTCGTCTTCGCCCACCTCTCCACGTTTCTCTACCCGTACGCCCACGCCGCGGCGCTGCCGTACACCGTGGAGGACGCCCCACTGGGCAGCACGTGGGCCCTCAACCCCCTCTACGCCACCCTGCAGCGGTGCCGCGCCGTCGCGCCGCCGTGGACGGGGCTGCGCGTGTTGCAGGCGGCCCTCGACGCGTCGAACGGCGCCGGCGACGCGGTGCGGCTCAGCGTGAACCGCCGCAAGGCCCTTACCGTGGTGCGCGACCCCGCCGCCTCGGCGACGCGCCGGCTGCGCGATAGCCTCTTCGGCCAGGTCTACCAGCTCCTCAGCACCAAGACACCGGCGCTTTTCCGGACCAACAAGAAGATGTGGGCGGTGGCCTTCTACGGCGAAGGCGCAGACGACGTCGGCGGCCCGTACCGCGAGTGCCTGACGCAGATGTGCGCGGAGTTGATGGGTCCCTCGCTCAGCCTCTTCCTCCCCAGCGCCAACGTCACGAGTGAGCTGGGGGAGGTGCGTGACAACGTTGTGGTCAACCCGATCTGCGCGCCACCGGCGGAGCTGCGCATGTACCGCTTTATCGGCCGGCTCATGGGCGGCTGCATGCGGGGTGGCGAGCCGCTTTCCCTGTACCTGCCCAGCGCGCTGTGGAAGTACCTGGTAGGCGACAGCGCAGACGACGCCGACCTGGGACGTGTGGATGTGGCAACGCTGAATGCGCTGCTCTACGTCGAGCGCATCGTGGCAGACGTCACGCAGGTGGAGAGGAACGGTCCGTCAGCTTCTGCAGAGGCGCTGATCGCGGAGCGCAACGCCGAGCTGGCGGAGCTGTGCCCTGGCGGCTTCTCGCTTTTAAACGATGCGGGTGTAGTGGAGGAGCTCGTGCCTGGCGGTGCGCAGATCGCCGTGACGGTGCGCAACGCGGCCCTCTACGTGCAGCTTGTGCGGGAGCACAAACTGAACCGCAGCGGGGCGGCGCAGCGACGCGCGCTGCAGCAGGGCTTTCACGAGGTGGTGCCGCTAAACAGCGTGTCCGGGCTGAAGTGGTATGAGCTGGAGGAGCTGGTGTGTGGGCAGTGCGACTACGACGCGGATGCCCTGCTCGACGCGGCACGCTTTGAGGGCCTCACGGCAACGGACCGACGCGTGGGTTTTCTGCGTGAGGTCTTGCGTGGCTTTACGCGGCATCAGCGCGCGCTCTTCATGCGCTTTGTCAGCGGCCGCGAACGTCTGCCGCCTGGGATTCACCTGAAGATTATGCCCGACGACGCCCCGCGTGGCCCCGTCACGAACCAGCACAACCTCCCATCTCTTACGCCCCGCACCTCGGTCACCGCCGGCACCGGTGCGAGTAGAAGCACGACAACGACTTCAACCGTCATGACCCCCCAACCACCGCCACCCCAGCAACAGACAGGCACCGACAACGCCAGCACGGGCAGTGGCAACAGTCGTAACTCAAACAACGTCAACAACAACAACTCAGAGGGCGGTCACCATTCCCCACGCAACGGCTCCTTTGTGCGCCACAACGCCCTCCAGCAGAGTCGACTCAGCAGCGGCCAAGGCAGCAACCAGAATTATAACAATGACAACAACAACAACGGTCACTCCACCCCTCCGCGGCCGCAGCGGCCTTCGTCGCCGCCGCAACTGGGCTTTACCCCGCCGCCCTCTCAAGCCGTCTCCCTCTCGCCGCGACTGGCGCGGTCGATTCCGCCGCCGGTGCTGCAGCCACGGCAGCTCCTCTCCACTCCGCACGGCATCGCACCCGACACGGAGGCTCGCACAGGGCCACAGAACCCACCACCGCACCGTCTCAGTAACTCCAGCACCGACCCCGGCGACGTCGTGTGCGATGACTCGCGTCTGCCGCACGCCTCGACGTGCTTTTACTGGCTGCGGCTGCCGCAGTACAGCACCGCAGCGGTGATGGCGGAAAAGCTGCTCTATGCGATTGAGCAGTGTATCGACATCGACGCAGATTTCCGCGTGCACGACACGGATGTGGCGGCGCAGGAAGCGGGTCCGTCGCTGGCGCGTGTCAGCAGCGATGAAGATGATTTGTTTGAAGACTTCTCTCATTTGCGTTGAGGGTGTAAAAACACTCAGTTGTGGTGATATCGTCGTCTTCAACTTGCGTATTTTTCTTTATGTGTGTGTGTGTGTTTGTGGCAATGATTCCAATATGTGTTTGTGTGATTTACGATGTACAAGCTGATCCCAACCAACGACCAAAACATGAAGCACAACTCCGAATTTAAAAGAGTATTTTAATGAAAGGTACTTCTCCCCGCAAGTCAGCATTTTTTTTTCTTTTCTTCTCTGGCAGACTTGCGTCTGTTGATGGGTGTTCAGTCAATATCCTAAGATTACAAATGATAAACACGAAGCGCTTTTCTCTTCAAAATTTTTTCGCTTTTCTTTCCCAACAACCTTTTAAATTGCATACTACCTCTCCATTTGCCTACAGGTTTTTTGTTGTTGTTTGTCACTTTATTGCGTCCTCTACTCTCAAATTCGTGTATCTCTTTACCTAGTTAGAATTCAAATTACTTACGGACTTCGACTCAGACTTATTCGCCACCGTCACCGTTTTCATTCTTCCGTCCTTCATCTACAATGGCGTATCAGTACGGTGCCCCCAACCCCGGCTATCCTGGTGCGCCAGGCGGCGGCTACCCGAACTCCGGCAGCTACTCAGGCTCCGCTGGCGGGTATCCGAACGCGCCGTCGTCGAACGCCTACGGTGCGCCACCGATGAACACGCCGCTGCCGTACAACGCACAGTACGCGTACGGCCAGCCGCAGGCCACGCCGTCGTCGAACGGCGTCTACGCCCCGGTAACGGACATGATGAACGGCAACCCGGAGCTGGTGCAGTGGTTCCGCGCTGTCGACGCGGACGGTAGCGGGTCCATCAGCGTGCCAGAACTCAACGCGGCCCTCTCGAGCGCGGGTGTGCCGTTTAGCCTCGCCACGACGGAGAAGCTGCTCCGCATGTACGACAAAGACAAGAACGGCGAGATCACCTTTAACGAGTTTCAGGATCTGCATCAGTTTATCATGAGCATGAAGAACGGCTTCCGCCAGCGCGACACGAGCGGGGACGGCCGGCTGGACGGCAACGAGGTGCGTGCGGCCCTCACCGCCAGTGGCTACCAGCTGTCGGAGCAGACCTTTCAGGCACTCATGCGCAAGTTCGATCGGCAGCGCCGCGGTAGCCTGGGCTTTGACGACTACGTGGAGCTGTCCATCTTCGTCTCGAAGGTGCGCAACGTCTTCTCGTTCTACGACCGCCAGCGCACGGGGCAGGTGACGTTCAACTTTGACACCTACGTTGCGGGCAGCGTTTCCATTCTGTAAGACAAAGCAAGCAAAACAACAATACAATGCTTTCACGACAGCTTGAGGTCTGTGTTACGGGACTGTAAAGCTAATTCTAAGAATCTGGTTCGTTCACTTGTAGAGAAACAACTTTGTGCTTTTTTTTACCTCACTTGCGATCACTTTCCTTTTTTTTCTCTTCTTTGCCTCTCCGAAAAATTTTTTTTTGTTTAGCGCTATGTGTTTTCGTTTCTCTTTACCTTCTTCCATTTGCCGAATCAATTGCAGATGTGATGTACTCCTTTTATCTTATCATCTGAGAGACGGGTTCCTGTGCTGTTTTGATTTTCGTTGCAATTATATTTTCTGTTTTTCTCGCTCAAATCCACGCCGACTCGTATGGAACNAAATTAAAGTAGAAGCTTAACAAAAGAGCAGTTGACTTCTTTGTAGCTATGTCAGAGCCAAATCGTTTTGTAATAAAGCGTTCTTTGAATCGCATTAAAAAAAAAAACAAAAGGCTTCATAAGAGGAGAAAAAAAAGAACATTAGAGAGAAAGAGATAAAGGGCTGCCTTCACAGAGATTGCTTGCTTAAGTTCGGTCAGACAGTGCGTTGTCGCTTTAACCTTACCAATAATGATTCCAAGGGTTGTTTCTGATCATGTTCGACTGTAAAAATTTCCACTCCATACTGTTTCTCCTCAAATCTTGTCGCGCAACAGCAACGCGTCTTCTTCTTTTCATTTTTTTTTCTTTTCATCCTGCACGGCAGATCTGTACAGCTGCTCGGGACACTTCGACCCTTCACAAACATACGTACACATACGCACAAAGACTTTTGTTACTATCGATCAATTCGCTCTTTTCGGTTGTTGACTTACTCTCCATCGCTCTCTCCCTGTTTATTCTCTCGTTTGTAAGCCTTTATCTTTTGCCTCCACCGCGCTTTGCTGGCGCCGCTTTCTCGCTCTTCTTTATTTGGCTAGTCTTTTCTTTTCTCTGTTCCACCCTCTTCAGTTGGTTTAACTTTCTTCTTTTTTTTTCTCTCATCATGACTGGCTATCCAAGCTACGGCGGCAGCGGCGGCTACCCTCCGTCTGGCCTTGGCATCGGCTACGGTGCCCCGCCACCTCCGAGTACGGCCAGCTACGGCGGTGGTGGTGGTGGTGTGGGTTATGGTGGCGGTGCCTACGCCGGTTACACCGGTTACGGTGCGCCAAGCGCGGCAGCCAACCCACCTCAAATTCTTGGCGTGGGCGCCTACGCACCGCAGGGCTACCAGGCCCCGCCGGAGCTCTACAGCTGGTTTCGCGCCGTCGACCGCGACAACAGCGGCCGCATCGATGTCAATGAGCTGAACGCGGCGCTGTCCAGCGCGGGCTTCCGCTTCAGCCTCGGCACGACGGAGATGCTGCTGCGCCGCTACGACCTCGACCGCAGCGGCACCATCACAATTGAAGAATTTGCCCACCTGCATGAGTTTATCACCGCCATGCAGCAAGGCTTTCGCCAGCGCGACACGAGCGGGGACGGCCGGCTCGACGGTGCGGAGACGCGGGAGGCGTTCCGGCTGAGCGGGTTCGCCCTGTCGGAGGAGACGTTTCAGGCGGTGATGCGCAAGTTCGATCGGCAGCGGCGCGGCAGTCTCGGCTTTGATGACTACATCGAACTCTCCGTGTTTATGGCGCAGACCCGTGACGCGTTCAACTACTTTGATTTTGATCACAACGGCACCGTTAATTTTAACTTCGACACCTTCCTCGGCGCTGGGGCAACACTTCTGTAGAAGAAGAACGGGAAAGGTGAAAGGAGACAAGTCAAGTTCCTCTTGACCTTGACTTCACTGTTGACGCTTCTTTCTTCTCTTTATGAAATGTTTGTTAGCCTTTTTTTTCTCCGCGTCTCTATCTTTTTTATTGCAACATCATCATTACCTTCCAGATTTTCTTTTCTATCAGTCTTTTCTTTTGCGTNCACGTGTTCAGCACCCAAAACTTTGCATTTTGTATGGCTGCAAAGATGTTTTCATTGTAAAAGAAAAAAAGAAAAAGCTTCTACAGGTAAAGCAGCACTGTTCGTATTTTGTTTTGCATTGTAGCGCTCCCTCTGACTTCAATACCCGTCATTGCCGTTTTTTTATTTATTTGCGCAGATCACCTGTGCACATGCGTAACAACAAACCAAAAAATTAAAGAAAACAAAGGAACGGAAAGACAGAGCCAATAAAGACATTTTTGGGTTTGAGCACACTTTTGCTAGGCTGTCTCGAAGCGCAATGAGTGCATTCTTTCTTTTTTTTTTTTTGAAAACATAAACGTTGATTTTATTTCATCTGGTAATCATTAGTTTGCAGCCGACCCTTCTGCTTGTGTTGCAGGGTGGATCTGAAGAACACTGAAAGTACTTCCCTATGTTTACCCTCCTTTCTTCACCTACTCTCAGCGATATCCTTAGTTGAGGTAAAAGTAGAAGAACTTCTTCTAAACCTGATCAGTTAGACAAGGTTACATTTTTAGACCTCTTCTGTTACAGAAAGCACACACATACACATAAACGCGCACAATAGTGCTACATAGAATACACCGCACCGTAGAAGTGAACACCAACGCTCGTGCATAGAAATCTATTCAAATCAAATTAAAAAGAATTGAGAAATAAGAAGATGGCAGCCACAACTCTCACCTCCATGAATCTCGAGCCGCCTCCACCACTTCCGATCTCGGAGACCAATGAAGATGACCTCACCGAGGACCTCGATGCCTACTTTGAAGCCTGTGAAGCCTCGTCGTCTCTCTCGTCCTCTGACTCCTCCTCTTGTTGGGATACTCAGTACACAGAAGGCGAGGAAGAGAACAGGAAGGCAGCACCCAACGCCGCGACTGCAAGTATTAGCGGGATTCACTCAGAAGTCGCAGCCAACACCCCTGCGAATGACGACAACAATCGTGGCGCTCTCTCTCCACTGCAGGGCAGCGCACCTCGCCCACTGCTCTTACTTCGTCAGCGTCACGGTAGCGTAAGCGGCGAGGCGGCTGCGCGGCCACTGCACAACTCCACCACGTCAACACTGCTTGGGTCAATGCGACGTGCTGAGCCTGACCACAACTCATCGTTTTCAAACGCTATTTCAAGTGATGTGCGGCGACAACAGCAACCGTCGTCTGGTGTCACAGGTTCGTCCTCTTCACAGGTACCCAGTGCTGCAAGCGGAGATGTAGAAATTGCATTCCGTGGTGCCGCGGGACGCGATCTCGCCTTCAAGCTAACCCACGCTGCCCTCCCTCTCACCCCTTCACAGCCCGCGTGGTGCACCACCGCAGAAGGGACTCACAGCTTCTCCGCCGCCTTCGACTTTCACCCACTACCCGCCTCCCCCACAACCGCAAAAGGAAAGCGTGCCGCTTCAACGAACAGTACATCTGCCACCGCAACAACTACGACGATCACGACGCGTGGCCGCAGCACTCACAGTGCATCTTCGACGTCTTTCGAGGCACGGCAGCAGCAGCACGCCCGTCAGCGCGCGGTGCTCTTTGATGTGCTCTGCGCGGTCCGGCAGCACCCCACGGCCAGCTACGAAGAGGTGATGGCTCGTAGCCTGGACACGACAACGGACCGTGAAGGCCTCAGCAGTCAGAAGGAGGACAACAACACGAACAAGGAGGCGAGAGAATTGGACGAAGAGGGGAAGGACGACAAAAAGGCTACGACAGAGGTCGAATTGCAGGTGAGGACGTGGCACTTGCGCGACTCCGTGCGGCGAGAGGCGCGTGCGCAGCAGTGGCCACCGTGCTTTGTCGGGGCTTTGGAACAGCTACTAGAGGTGGCAAACCACGTCGCTGCTGTTGCGACGCAAATTGAACTCTTTGAGCGCGTCTGCGCTGCTTTCGAGGGCGACGACGCGGACGTGCAGGATGCCGAGGCTGCGCTGGAGGCGGCGGGCTTGAAGGCACTGCAGCGACTTGCTCGGGTACTGCGGCACCTCCACGCTGACTTTGTGCAGTGGGTGCTGCAGACGCAAGAGTACCTCGTCGCCATCTGCGACGAAGCTTTTAATGGCGACAAGGCTGACCGTCGTACGTACTCGGAGGCGCGGTGTCGCCGTTCGCAGCTGCAGAGCTCGTGGTGGTGGAACAACGAGGACGAGGAAGCGTTCGTTGGAGCTGCTGCCCAGCATTCGACGTCGCCGCGGCAGGGTTACTTTCCATCGCCATCCGCAGGACACTCCATTCGTGGTGGCCTCGACTGCGTGAGTGGCAACGAGGCAAATTATGCCTCAACTGCTATCATCAACGACAATGAAGAATATGAAGAAGAAAAGGAAGGGGCTGAGGAGGCTGCGGCGCGCGATGGCGTTTTACCTTGGCCCTTCTCCCTGTTAGATGTTGTGCTCGCCGTGCAGGAAAACTGCATTCCTCTACAGCGGTGCCGCACTTTGGTGGAGGAGAGTGGGTGCTTCGATGGACTGACCGACAGGCTGCGTGCCCGCACCGATGTCGAGGTCGCGGCGGAAGGGGGCGGCGAAGAAGGTCAAGAAGCATCAACGCAACACCAACGGCAAAAGGAGGATGTTGGCTGCAACGAAGAAGTCGCAGCGCCGTCGACGACGTTCAGTGCGACGCCCCCGCCAAAGCGCGCCGCTCCCTCCGCCGTTTCCTTCGCCGTCCTCGCCGCGCGGCTGCTGGACTCCCTCATAATTCAGGCCAGCGCGTTGCAGGACACGTCCACCATGGACCTTTACCGCTTTTACGTCATGCTGCTCCTCTACACGAGCTGGCCATACGTGCTGCTCTGCACCGCTGCCATTTTTGGCTTCGTGCGCGGCATCGACCCCCCGACGTGGCGCCGGCAGCTGCCGCGCCTCTTTCGCTCCTCCTTTTCACACGTCCGCATCGGCGATGCCAGTCGGCACTACCCGACCGACGTGCTGTCTTTGCTGTTAAACTGCGTCGGCTACTACAACTCCACGGAGGCGCATTGCGGCGACGGGGCTGCGCAGGCGGAGTCCACCGCTGTCAGTCCCACGACGCGCTTCCCGCAGCCGGAGTGGCAGCCGGTGAAGAACAATCGCGCCGGTGTGAGTGTTGAAATAAGTAGTGGCGGGGGTGATGGTCGCGGTAGCCGTCACCGCGTCCCCCACCATCACCACAGCCGTAGCCGTGGCAGCGGCAAAGAGCACCGGGACATGTCCGAGCGCCACGTGGCCGTCGCCGCGCTTACATCCGCCCGCGCGTTCGTGCTGCGCAGCCTGGCCAGTTTCACACGGCGCAAGAAGCAAGTGGCCTTATCACGCACGCCAGCCCGTGCCAGCGCTGCGGGCCACTTCAAAAGGGCAAAGCCAGAGCAGCAGCAACAATCGAATGAGAATAGTCACACGAGGAACTCAACTACGCAGAGCGCGACAGAGTCGCTTGACAGCTCAACACCGCAGCCGTGGCAGAACTGGCAGAAGAAGTCGGTTAAAGAGATTTTGCATTACATCATGTACGAAGCGGGTGGAAACGGAGGCGATGACGACGACGCCGTCGAGGGAGGAGCGCAGGACCAGACGCGCGGTGTGGGGGCCACCGTCGTTGCCTACGCGCAGCAAAACCAAGATGTGCGACGGCGCGTGGTGCAGCTACCGGACGCGAACAACAGGAATAGTGACAACAAGAAAAGCAACTCAGACATCGACTGCTGGACCGGTGGAGACGGCGCCGCATCGACTGACCGGGTAGACGTGGCAGTGCCGGGCCTCACACCCGATGGCAAGCACTTTCTATACTACCCCACCACCATCCCCCTCGGATTTGCAACAATGTCGCAAGAAGCCTTGCCTGGCCAGCAGACATGGCAGCAGGAGCGCGAAGAAGCAGAAGAGCAGCAGCACCAGCACCAGCACCAGCAAATTCCTACACCGTTTAAGCCCGCCCCGCCATCGAAAAGTGCAAGCAGTGAAGGCGGGGAGGCGTGGGCGCGCAGGGCCACCACGTCGTTGTTGTCCTCGCTGCGTCGCGATGCGCGACTTCAACGACACGGTACAAGTGAGTGGGACGACGACGGCAATGGCCATGGTGATGGCGCTGGTGGAGCTGCGGGGCCGCACACGAGCCCGCTACACCGCCGCCCCCTCTCTGTGTGGACGCTCTTCATCGTGGAGTCCGCTGCAGTGCCGGATGTGGTCTTCGCCAACGCAAATGGTGCTCTCCGCGAGGAGCGGGCTGGGTTTGAGGGAGGCGACGACACGGACGACCGCGACGCGGTGCGCGCTTTCAATGATCCCTTTGCGGTCGCTGCCTCCACAGTGTCGCCCGCGCGGCGCAGGCGTGCGCGGCACCATCAGCTGTGGATCAACGTCACCATTCCGTGTGCGCGCTGGGTGACGACGGCGCTGCTCATTCCCATTGGCGTGGCCGTCCAGCGGCTGCAGGAGCGCCGCCTGCAAGACCTCTTTGCGGTCTCGCTCCAGGCGGTCCACCCGCCTCCTTTCTCCGCTGCCGCTCTGTTCATGAGCGGCGCTGTCAGTGGGAGTGGTGTTGATGGGGCAGGGAGGGCGGCGACGACGCGGAGGAACACGGCGGATGGAGTCTCCGGCCTGCTGTGGCGCAACAACGAGGCGGACGAGACGCGAGGGGACAGCGTGGCCTCGCCCTCTGCCGCTGCCGCTGCCGCCGCTGCACCACTGCACCGCCTCTCCTTATCGCGGACGCCGGCGACGCCGCTTCCCGCCTTCACCGCCACCTCCGCCGCCTCCTGCTCCTTCCTTCAGGCGCTGAAGCTGCTGGTGGACGTAGCGCTCTGCCGCGATCAGGAACGCGTCGTCGTCGGCTTCCTTGAGCGCCTTTACCGCGAGCCGCGGTGGTGGGCACGGCGGTGGGTGGACGGCGGGGCGGGGGCGTTTGGACGGCTTGGCACCGCGAGCCCTGCCGTCTCGGCCATCTTCGCCGACGCGCTGCGTGGGAAGCGGCTGGGCGAGCTCGTGCGGCTGGTGGTGCTGCCTGCGAAGGAGGTGCGTCGGGAGCGGCCCTCTACCGCTGGTGGAGCGGCAGCGGCCGCCAGCAGCAACTCAACCTCCACGACTATTTCTACTCCTACTCCTGCTGTTGGTGGTAGTGGTGTTGATGCCCACGCGGCCCCCGCCGGCTCCAGCATCTCCGCTGACATGCTCGACATGTTCGCGTCCTTCCAATTGGAGTTCACGTTTCCGGGTGCCTTTGCCTTAATCCTGCAGCCGCGAGATCTGAGTGTGTACGTGCAGCCCGTCACCAACACGACGGAGCGCAGCTACCAAACATTCTTTTGGCAACGGCGGCGACGTCTGTACGTGGAGGAGGCGGCAGCCTCCGTGATCCCAAACCAATGCGGCGAATCTTCCTCCACTTCCCAAACGCCACATTCAGGAGTCCCCTTTGCGGATGTGTGGAGTTACATCTTCGGGTACCAGTGCTCCCTGTACTACGCGCAGATCACGCTGCGCGAGCACAAGAAACAGCTGCACCAGCGCGACACGCAGGACTTTCAAGTCGCACAGACGATGGGGCTTCCAGGACCGCGTGTGGCGCAGCACCTTCAGTTCATCTCCCGTGGCCTCGGCAGCGCCTACTACACGCTTAACTTCGCCGTCGACACGCTGCTCAGCTTCACGCAAGGGGAGGCGATGCGTACTGTCTACGACCTGGAGCGGCTACTGAACAACGCGATGCGCAGTGCACCTGCGCTGCACTCCTGCATGGAGCTGTGCCACGCGCTGGACACGCTGCTGCTTCAGCTGCATTACATCGCATTTCCAGCCCGCCCAGCCGTCGCGCTGAGCGCACGCGAGCGGGCAATGCAGTCCACGGCGGCCGAGGCGGTGCGCAGCGCGGTGCAGCGGATTCTCGAAGTCGCCCTCGACCCGTCCCGGCTGCCCGTGTCGTACATCAGCAGCACCACACGCAACGCCGTCGAGGCTCTTGTGGCGGCTGTGACGGCAGCGGGGGAGCGGCAGAGTGTGCTGGCGTCTCGACTTCACCCGCTGCGCGTGATGCTGACGTTCAACAAGTACTACGGAACGCCAGAGGAAACTCTCTCGTACCGCTTTCGATGATCTACAATTTTGATTCAGACACGGTCTACCAAAGATTTTCCGTAGTGTTGCTCTGCATCATTCACTTGAAAGCGCTTGCCTTTTATTTTTTTTTGCCTCACTCGCAACAGCATCACCTTCTAGAACGTGATTTGTCTACTAGTTAACAAAAATAATCTTCAGAGTATTTTAAACTCTAAATAAAGGGCAACCCTTGAAGGGTGCGTCCGTAAGACGCCTGATTTTGAAGCATACTTTCCGAATGCTTATCATGGCTATCTTTCTGCTACTTGTCCTCATCCTTCTCTCTTTTCTTTTTTCCTAAAAAAAAAAGCCGAAGACAGGCGTACACATCACAACTAGACACTACTGCTTACACCAATTCTCTTAAGAGAAAAAAAAACACTCAAATATGTCCTCGCCTGCGTTGACGCAGGAGGAACTCAATTACTATGCCTCCCTCGACTTGGCGGACCCAGACGACGACACCCTCCAGCAGTTTCTGCAGCGCGGCCAACTTGTTAACGCACCATTTTCAGAAGGGACGTCTACTGCTGCCGAACTGCCAGACAGAAACGCAGCAGGGCTCAGCACGTCCAGTTCATCTGCTTCTGCGGCAGAGGCGCTCAGGTCATCCAACACAGAAGCAGCGCATCAGCGTCTTTCTTCTGACGCTTTTCGCACCCGCACCACAGCGCTGTCGCGGCGTCCTGGCTCTGCCAGCTTCTCCGCAGGTGTTACACGCGACCGAAGTAAGGAGGATCGCTTGCAGAGCGACAAAATCAGCAGCAGCAGCAGCAACATTGATAAGCGATGCGGGGTCACGGACGTGCTTAACAAGACGGACCTCGTCGGTGGAATCGCTGGCATGGCAGACGCCGCGCTGCAGACGCGCGTGGTGGAGCTGCCGAACCGCCACCTCACCTCTGTGCAGGCCATTCAGTGCTTTCTGAATGCGACACACCTGTACCTGCAACACAATCAACTCCGCACCTTGGACGGCCTCGAGCTGCTACAACAGCTTCAGGTGTTGGTAGTACACCACAACGCTCTGACGGATGTGGCGGCACTGCGAGGCCTTGACCGGCTCTTCTATCTGGATCTCAGCTTTAACGCACTCGCCTCGCTGCCGACGCTGCTGCAGCACGCGCTGCCGTGTGCCGGCCTCCGGTATTTAAACCTGAACGGCAATCCGTGCGTCCTCGTAGGGTCTGGACCGAACGGCAGCAACGGCCTTCCGGAAAAAGCGAACGATCCACAACACAATTTAGGAAAGACTGCTGTAAAAGAAGAGAGTGACGACTGCGTTGCAGCTGTGCGTGCCGCCTGCCCCGCGTTGACTTATTTTAACGAGACAAAGCTGACAAGGGACGCAGACGAAGAAGGCAGCAGCAGTAGCAGCAGCAGTACCAATAGCAGCACGCCCTCTGACGCGCCAGCAAACAACGGTGCAGAGGAAAAGTTTGGAAAAGAGGCTTTACAGCACAGCGGCGGAGAGGCAGCACCAGCAACAGCACCAGCTTCCTTGAGCGCTACGGGCCGGGGCAACAGCAGTCGGCGCATGCACGAACTTGTAGAAGCGGCGCGTGTGGCTGCACTAACTGGGCCAGTCAATAGCGCAGGTACCCAGGAAGTGTTGGTATCAGCAAACTTCCGCTCCGTGGATGGAAGCGCGAGGGACGGAGACAGCGGGGAAGTCGACGCCTCGCCGTCAAAGCCCGTCGCTTCGGTGCGCTCGATGCGCACGTCTAAACACGCCACAGCGCTCGAGGAAGAAGAGGAGCGATTGGTGCATCAACTCTTGAAGTTGCGCTCTGCCAATTGCACAGAGACGGCGGACAGCATCTCCGCAGCGGCCACAACAACCGGTGTTGCTCGTGAAGAGAAGCGAAGCAACGGCGTCGAGGACACAATACGTGCTTCAGTGTATGGAGAGGCTGCGATGCGTGACGAAAGCCTCGACACCACCCCCAGCGCGAATGATGCCCTGCAACTCTTCCAGGGCCTTCAGTACACGCAGGAAGTGAATCAAGCCCGGCAGCAGCGCGACGTGGCAGCCCACTGGGATGACGTGAGCCGCGTCCTGCAAACCGCGCAGGCCCTGCAGCAAGACCGACGACGCCGCATGCACGAGCGTCTGCGGAGTGATACCCCGTCGTACGCGGAGACCCTCACCCTGCTGCAGAGGGAGTCATACACGGACAATCTTGATCGATATCGACACGCAGCGAGAGAGCAACAACGTCCTGCCGTGGCGGCAGCAGCGGGTCGCCAGCCTCCTCCGCTTCAGCTGCAGCCGCAGTCGCGACCGTCGTCGTCGTCGCCTTTTGATGACTTGCCCATCGGCGCGATGCCTGTCACCGCCGTCTCGCAGAAACCGTCGAGCGCACCTCCCGCCAAGCCAGCAAGTCAAATAGGACCGAAAGCAGCGTCTGTGAAGCCGAAACGAAGTAGTCTACCCGCCAAAACCGTGGCGGAGACAAGACACCTTCCAAAGCCTCCGCCAAAAGGGAAGAAAAGCTGAAGTTTCTCCTTCAGTAAATTCAGGCACCCCAAGCTTGATTATGTAAGATATATGGAAAATGTAGTTGTTCTCTGGATACCTCCTAATTATCCTTTTTTTTTCTAATTGTGAACAGCAACAGCACAATTGATGATGTTCCATACAACAAAAACGAAATTCGACTTTAGCTTTAACTACTTTGATGCGATCCCCCTGAAGGGGAAACAAGCGCACAATAAGATTGGCTTTTTCAAATAGAATATTGCTATTTTTTTTCCGAATGAGAAGCGCGTGTGCTGCAAATCAAGTTCTTTTCTCAAATACAGACTTGGAAAAAAAAAAAAACTCTGGCTCTCGATACTTGTCCTTCTTCACATTCTATGCATCGATTTAATCAACGACAGTAATTTAATTCCAACAGCACTGTCAAAAACAAAACACCCCACACTAGCTCATACATCTTTCAATACACGATATTATATTAACTGCACTTGTCAGTGACAAAAGGAAAACTTCTATTACCATCAAAACCCCATCATTAAATTCAATACAATCATGCAGGAGTGGCATCTTCCCAAGGGCGGTGCGGGCGTCAGCAACCTGACACTGCACAAGGACGTCCCCATCCCCACACCGGCAGGCGCGCAGATGGTGGTGAAAATGAAGGCGCTCTCGCTGAACTTCCGCGACTCCTTCATCGCCGACAACGACTTCATGCCGGACACGATCGACAACGTCGTGCCGCTCTCGGATGGCGCGGGTGAGGTGACGGCGGTGGGTCCGGAGTGCAGCCGCTTCAAGGTGGGCGACCGCGTGGCTTTTATTCTCTGCCCGAACAACTACGAGGGTGATCAGATGGAAGGTTTTGGCCTGCAGCCGTGCATCGGAGGCAGTCGCCAGGGCGTGGCCGCCGAGTACGTTCTTGCGGAGTCTGGTGATGCGGTGCGCATCCCGGACTACATGAGCTACGAGGAGGCTGCGGCTTTGCCCTGCGCCGGTGTGACCGCGTGGCTGGCCCTGAACAGCGGTGAGAAGCGCCTGGTG
>MDUD01004190.1:17106-29686 GCA_002216565.1 Crithidia mellificae | reverse complement strand
GAGGCCATTGTCGAGAACATCGATGCGAAGAAGGAGCTGTTCAGCCGCATCGATAAGCTGGCGCCGAAGTCGACGGTGTTCTGCTCGAACACGTCGTCGCTGAGCATTGCGGAGATGGCAGCGGCGACGACGCGCAAGGACCGCTTTGCCGGCACGCACTTCTTCTCACCCGTGGCGATGATGAAGCTGCTGGAGGTGGTGCGCACCGACGAGGTGAAGCCGGAGGTGATCGAGCAGCTCGTGTCGTTTGGCAAAATCCTTGGTAAGGTTCCCGTGGTGGCCAAGGACACGGAAGGGTTCATTGTGAACCGTCTCCTTGTGCCGTACCAGCTGGAAGCGTGCCGCCTTGTGGAGCGCGGCGTGGCCACCTTCCAGGACGTGGACTTGGCGATGAAGTACGGGTGTGGGTACCCGATGGGCCCATTCGAACTGAGTGATAGTGCGGGCATTGATATCGGCAAATTTGTTGTGGATGGCTGGCACAAGAAGTTTCCCGACGACCCGCTCTTCAACCCCTCCTCCCTTACGGAGAAGATGGTGAAGAAAGGCAAGCTTGGTAAGAAGACAGGCGAAGGCTTCTACAAGTACGACAGCAACGGTCGCAAAATTGAATCATAGTTTCTCTCACAGAGCAAACTACCTGATTTTGTGTGCAGTTCACATCACGTCGATCAAGTCTCTTGGAGCGCCTTTTTTTTTTTTTTGCGCATTACCACCCTTCTTTGCCGACCTAGAAGACTGGCGACTCACGCACTTGGCGCGCCGCATCATTTCGCCCTTTTTGTTTGTTAACTCTGATCAAGCTTCGTTTTGGCTATTTTCTTATCGCTATAAAATCAAACAAGTTTTTCTTTTTTTCCCTTCGTTGCACATTGCCAGCGGACTGTGTGATGCAGTCAACTTCACTCTTTTTCTTACATTCTTTGAGTATATATGTTTTTTTTTTTGTAAACATGACAGCGTTTCTCCCTTTCAATCTGCGTCAGACAATACAAAATACGCCACAAGCGTCGATGATTTGCTGCTTCCCATTGCTGGACCAATCGTGGCCACGCAAAAAATGTTCACCGAGCACGTTAGCGGTGCAGAATGCGTTGTGCAAGTCTAAAAATTCTCTCTCTTTTAAACCATGTTTGTTCATTGCTGATAATTACTTTTTCTTTGCTCTACTTTTCCCTCGTACTTTCATATCTTCTGCACCTTTGACTTGTTTGAGTCACCAGCTTATTTGCACGTTGCGCGTTGTTTCCTGCCTCACAAAAATAGCCCCCTTGTCTACGTTGTGCACACAACCCCAACGAGCAACGGCAGTAAAGCGAGAGAGCAGTGTTCTCTGTTTTCATCCACGCTGCTGCTTCTCTTGCAAAAGAGTTTTTCATCACTATATTTTTATTCTCTTCTATCATAGCCCACCTGCTTTCAGAAACAACCTCTCTGCCATTGCTAGGTTTTTCTCTTATATTTTTATACTACCAGTTTTGCCGCAAACACTTTTTCCTTTTTTTTCTAAACTGAAGGTGCTGAAGCACAACGGGCTTTGCACATCGCGTCCGGCCCATTTTGGCCTGCTTTGCCTTTCTAATTCGTTCGTTGTTCATGGACACGCTATCTGCCTCGATCTTTTTTTTCTCCTCTTTGTTTCGTCTGGTTTCTGTTCTTCTTTTTTCTTAAACTTAACTGCGTTGTGATTGTGATATATTTTTAGGTGGTGACGTAATTAGCATCGGAAAAGCCGGTTTCACTTGACCATGAGTGAAGGAGCAGGAGACTCGGCAGTCGAGAACTTCACTGCCTTTGTCAAGTCAAAGCTTCCACCCGTCCCCACTTCCTATGAAGTAAACGAGAACGGACCCGTTGCTGTGGTCAGCACCCACAGCAGCAGCTCGCCGCCATCTCCTGTTCAGTCAACGCCACTTCCGCCGTTGCGGAGCACGGGGGAGCTGTCCGCAGCGCGCTCTCACCCCCCACGGCAGGACAGTGTTCTCAGCGACCCGACCTCAAGCGGCGTTCCGGCAGCACGTCAGCGCACGGCGCCGCCAAGTGCGGTGCAAGAGCGCAACGACGCTGGGCCACTGCCGACCATTATTACCACCACCGTGGCGACGGCGTACGCCAATTCTTCGATCAGCACCACCGGCACGGACTGCTACCCGTCTACGGGGCCGCTGCTGCGCCGTGTAGAGCGCGGGTCTGACCGCCAGTCACCATCGCGGCAGCAACAGCAGCAACAACAGCAACAGGACCAGCAGCAGCAGCTAGCAAGCTCGCTTACGTCACCGCGCGCCTCGCCGCGGCCGCCGTCCATGCCGAACGACGAGGAGCAAGAAGAGCTGCCCCACCTGCACGACTTTCTGCTGCGCGCCTCCACGTCGTGCGCCAGCACCACCGCCGCCACAAAGCTGGATGCCCTGTCCGACCCAACGCCATCCGTGCCGTTTCTGCACAACGACAACTCTTCGACACAGCCCCCCGTAAAAGGAGAGGACTCCCTGCCACAGCAACCTTCTGCGAACGAGGGCTTCTCTCACGTGCCGCAACAGCAGCAGCTGCTGCCACCGTCTCCGCCGTCGCGACAGGCTTCTCCTACGACAGCAACGCCGCAAGCACCCGTAACAGCAGCCATCACCACCACAGCCTCCACCGCTGCCGCCGTGGGTTTGCCGGACTCGCACGCTTCACCCTCTCATGATACGGTTCAAAAGTTAAGAAATCAAGATTCACACCAGCAGCCCGACGTCACGCCTTCGCAGACAGACTCGGCGGGGCTGCCGATGCGTCTGATGGTGCGCCGCAGCCCTGTCACCGCCGCGCCAGAGCGGCGTGTGGCCGCCACGGTCACCGTGCACGAGTCTGCGCAGGGAGCCTTGGTCGCTGGCACGCACACCACGGCAGAACAGCAGCGTTCACAGGCGCAACCGCAACACGTCGCCTCCCCACCACCCGACCGGAGTGACACAACTCGCTCGTGGGATGTGGGCTCTCCTGGCACTTCCGGCGACGTCCCCGCGACCGCGACGAAGCCGCGCACCCCGGTCGACCTCCTCACCCCGTCTTTTCACGGCAACGCCTACGCCGACATCGACGCGGCCGCCCACGCCGCGTCGGTTGCGGCCGGGCTGACGCCGGACCTGCCGATCCGTGAGACCTTCCCTATTCCACGCTACTGCCCCGATGATTTGCTGCGCGGGGAGGACAAGCTCTGGTGCCCTGGCAAGCCGCTACGCATCGCGTACGTGACGTGGAATATGGCGAACAAGACACCGCGGATGGATGAGGTGTCCGCCTACTGCATCCACCCAAACGCGCACCTTGTCGTCGTGGGCACGCAGGAGAATGGCCCATACGTGGGCACAAACACGCTGCAGAATCGGTGGGCCAAGACCGTCGGCGAGGTGTGCCTCGGTGGGCAGTACGAGCTGGTGGGCAAGGAGCACATGTGGGCGATTCAGATGCTTGTCTTTGCACGCAAGCGCGATGTCGCCAAGTACGTCTCCCGCGCCCACGCCTCGCACGTCAGCACCGGCATGTTGTGCGGGTGGGGTGGGAATAAGGGCGGGGTGGCGGTGGGCCTCGTCCTCTCGTTGACGCCAAAGTTTGTCGAAATCTCGCACGCTGCCACCACGCAGCGAGCCGTGACGACGGCACCGCCCACACCGCGTGGAGAGCGACTGTCCGCGACGGCCGGTGCGGAAAGCAGCACCAAGCACCCCAACGCGAACGCGGTCGGCGTTGGGCATAAAGTGAGTGGCGATTATCCTTGTTGCAGCGGTGGCGGTGGTGGGATGAAGGTGACGCTGCCCAAGGTACTGCGCACGGATGACGGCAACATCGTGAGTGCCAGCGGCGGCGGCGGCGTGGCAGGGCAGGACGGGACAACGGTCACCACGACAACGGATGATGTGGCGCTGTCGCCCAGCGCCATTGCGGGCCCGTCACCCCCTGCGCTGCTGAGTGCGTCGGTGATGCAGCACGATGTGGACGACGATGACGCCGACGATGTCGCCAACGCGCGCTACCACCACCGTCTGCAGGGGCAGTCGTCCACCTACAGCGCGGGCGGGGAGGAGGAGGCGCACCACCACAACGGCAACACGCACCACGAGCACAACGTGCACGACATCCGCCACGGTCATCTTCATCCGAACGGCCTCCACGAGGAAGGGGGAGTGGACGGGGACAGCGTCTTCTCCCCTGCGGAGATGATCAGCCGCAACGCCTCCTTCGACCTCTCCCGCGAGCGGCAGCGTCGGCAGAAGCAGAAGCGCAGCCTGCGGCACAGCTTCAAGCGAAAAGATCGCGGTTCCAACACCAACAGCGGTGGTATTAGCAGCGGCAGCGCCACGAAGCACAACCGCCGTCGTAAGCACAACTCAACCGGACACTACGCAGACATCGATCACCACCACCACCACCACGGCGTGAACGAGGAGCAGGACAGCGACGGCGCCGGCAGTGCGGGCACGCCAGACGGCGACACGCCAAATTACATGACCCTGCTCTTCATCACCGCGCACCTCGCGGCCCACCAAGGCGCCGTAATAAACCGCAACAAAGACTACCGCGAGATCGTGCACGGCTTGCAGTTAGGGCGGCGCGGTTCGCACAAAAAGTTTTTTAAGCGGCTGCTGAAGCGACGTCGGGTGCTAGACAACGTAGAAGGCGAGGACGGAGAGGGCAGCGACGCTGACAAGGATCACTGGGACGACGACTCATCGGAAGACGACGTCACTCCGCTGCGTCTGCCCGTTGTGTCCGCCATCGTCAACCATAACAAGAAAACGCGCCGTGACGTGACGGAGGAGTTCGACCTCACCTTCTTCGGCGGCGACCTTAACTACCGCATCAACGGCACCCGCAAGGCAATCGAGTACGTCATTCAACACCACCGCAACATTCGATCCATCTTGATCAACAACGACCAGCTGAGTCTTGAGCGAGCGCGTGGGACGGTGTTTCAGGGCTACCAGGAAGGCAACCTGTTGTTTCGACCCACGTACAAGTATGAGGTGTCCAACACAAACGGCGGCGTCACGCTCGACGCGTACAACTTCTCGCGCAAGAAGGACCGCATGCCGGCGTACTGCGACCGTGTGCTGTTCAAGAAGAAGCTGAGCTCTGCTGCTCGGCGGGTGGCGATTCGCTTGTACACGGATGTGCCGAATGTGCGCACCAGCGATCATCGACCTGTTGTTGCGCTCTTTGACGTGGGCACCCGCGCGTATACTGGGTAACCTTTCCCTTTTTGTTTGTTTTACACAACGCGAACTTTTAGCAAAAGACTCTTTTTGTCTGAGCTGCAACCTCCCTACCAATGTATTTTGAGAACGTGAGGTAGGTCCAGCCTTTCCTCGAGTGACTCCAGAGTGTTACAGCGAATTGCGAAAGGATTGTGGCACGTTCATCTTCTCTTGCATCTCGTATTCATCTTTTAATTTTCCACTCGTGTCCTGATATGTTCTATTCTTTTTTCAAATGCAGAATCCGCCTTAGTTCTTGTGCCCAAAAGGAAAGCAAGCTTTGTTTTTTCCTTTTTTAATTTGCGCAGCAGCGCCATTATCCACCTTGCCGCGTGGAATGACTGTCTCACTTTCGCTATTAACTTCGCATAGTAGGATGGTCATTTCCTAATTATTATGAACCTTTTTCTTTTTTTAACCTCAGGCTCTGGCTGTCGTATCGCCTGCCTGTTGTTTTGTACTATTCTAAACATTTTGTACGCTCCTCGTTCATCTGCAGCGTGTTTTTCTTTCTCACTCTTCTCCGCTAGATCATTAACAAAATTTCTCATGACCTGCAAACAAAAGGAAAAAAACACTTTTTTTTGCTGCTGTCTCCAACTTCGTATTCGACGCACAAACAGTGATGTCTGTTTGGGAACGCGTGTTTTAGTCACCATGTGTTCTTTCTCGATCTGCAGAAAAAAGAAAATCTACTGTTACAAAATAATTTATGGAAGCATGACGAGAACGTCAAACTCTCTTAATGACGCATAGCTTCTTTCTTTAAAAGCGATAACCTTCTGTTATTTTATCTCCTTTACTCTGCTTCTTTTAAAATCGATGTGCAGATGAAACTCAAGAAGGTAAACAAAAAGAGCGAACTATACGCCGCCAAGCACGCATCGCGATCCCCACAAACCGCACCCACCGCCAAACAAACCACAAAGCACAGCACGAAGACAATTTCACAGAAGTTTCGGATGTCTTTTGTCCGCCCCGCCACACACGCGGCGCCGAACGGTCGTGGGTGGTACGAGGCTATTCCCGAGAAACTCAAGGTCACGTTGGACAACTACTTCAAACACGCAACGCATCATTACGATGAATTCGTCGCAAACGGGTCTGCGCGTCGCATGACGGCCCTCATCGCACCACACGCCGGCATGAGCTACTCCGGACGCACCGCGGCGGAAGCCTTTGCCGTCTTTCGCGATTACCTGTACGCGAAGGGCTCGGCTGGCGGAGAGCTCGAGCGCGTCTTTATTCTCGGTCCATGCCACGTGAAGGGCTTTGAAGGGTGTGAGCTCTCCGCCGCCAGCGTGTACGAAACACCTTTTGGTCCGCTGCGCGTGGACACCGCCACGGTGGATAGCGTGATGGCCTCAATGAAGAAGGCTGGCGTTGCAGCGACGAAGGCCGCACGCCGCACCGACGAAGCGGAGCACTCGATTGAGATGGAGACGCCGTACTTGGCGCACATTCTCCATCACCCACCAGCGAACGCGACGGCGGCGGCGGGGCGTGTTTCCATCGTCCCCATCATCGTTGGCTGGACGGACCGACGTGATGAGAAGGCCTTGTGCGAGATCCTGAAACCCTACATGGACGACGCAAAGAACTTCTTTGTCTTCAGCTCCGACTTCTGTCACTGGGGCGAGCGCTTCTCCTACACGTACCATTACAAGCGCACCGAGTATCCGAACATCGGGGACTCTATTATCGCCATGGATCACGCCGCGATGGATCTGCTAGAGCACCGCGACCTGGAGGGCTGGTACGCGTACCTGAAGACGACGCAAAACACCATCTGCGGACGGGCACCCATCAGCGTCGGGATGCACCGCTGGGCGGCGAAAGACAGCAACGCGGTGGTGAAGTTTGTGCACTACGCGCAGTCCAACAAGTGCGAGGATGTCGACGATTCCTCCGTCAGCTACGCCGCTGCGGTGATCCTGGAGTGAGGATCTTATTTTCGTAGGTTGAGTGTTAGAGGTCATGCCTTCCTTTGTACTACATGCGGCCTGCTGTATGTACTCAAACTCTCGACACACGTAAGGACATAAGCTTATTAATAAAAGAATCGACTTCCAAATTGATCGTTTACCAAAACCCAACCAGCACAGCTTTACTATTTTTATTCATGAATTATTTATACGTATTTAACAATTATTTTTCACTTTTACCAAAAACCCTGCTTTTTTACCTTTTTTTCTAGCTCACTAAAAATTTGTTTGACAGTTTTATCGCTATGCGTTTTTGACCTTGAATATAAAAAAAAATCATGCTTTTACTTTTGCGTTCAGTCAGATCTTTTCACGCCNGGAATGTTAAATGTCACATTGAGAGGGGGAATGTGTCAGGTTAGATTAGTTGTGATGTACTTATGTGGATGTTGACCTTTTATACGGAAAAGGCGTATTTCCTTGTTGTGAACCTCTGCCTTTGTTTTCCTGCGGGCGGAAAACCTATGGGAGAACTCATGATCAACAGCTATGTGGTTTACAACCTGTATTTTTTCTCGTAACACTCGTACCTCTCAATACATTTTTCTTGCACTTTGCTTTCTTCTTCTGACTCTCTCTCTTTTTGTGTTGTTGCGACAACTCAAGTAGTTAATGCCTAGTAGATCGGGGAGCTGAAGGATGTAAAATCACAATTATACGTCTTCTCACTGCGTCTTCACGTCCGCTACCACTACGCACTCACGTCATCACCAACCTACAATTTTCGTTGTTAAACAAAGCGCTGCTGAGCACTTCCACCTTTTTTGTCTGTTTATCTATTTTTATGCCATCGCGCATTCAACCCTGCTAAATAACATTTTTCCTTTTTTAGGTCCTAAACTTTACAGGTGTCTTTGCAAACCATTTAGAGCAAGTCGAGCTCGAAACAATCTTTCCACACTCGCTTGCTTTTGACAACACACCAATGAAGACACGTCGCCGCCACGCAGCGCTCGGCGAGACCGTCGACCCGTCTCCGTTCGACTACACCCTCCTGAGCCACCTCTACGTGCACTCCGACGGCACAGACGTCATCGACTTTGGCGGTTTTACCCCGGGGAAAGAGAGTCGTGGCAGGGTGAACTCGTTTCTCAAGAACCGCAGCTTTGCCCCCAACGCCTTTACGGCCGTGGCTCCTGAGACAAAAGGGTCGTACCTCCACCTGCGGGTGAACGACCGCGAGGACGACGACTCCACCTGCCCCGATGCCACCGCCGCCACCCACACACCCTTTCCGCCCTCCAAGGCAGCGTCGTCGACACACGCCGCCTCGGCCCACCCCCACGACGACGCCTCGAATCTCGTGCGCATCGAGGACAGCGCGGAGCACTGGTGGTTGATGTGCCAGCGGGATGAGAACACCGCCCCGTTTGCGCGGCAGTTCAACCACGCAGAGGAGCTGGCGGTTTATCTGGACATGCACAACATGCATCTGCCCACCGGCGAGCTGTCGGACAGCGACGAGGGTGAGGACGCGGACGACCAGAAGGCAGGGAGCGGAAACAAAAAGGGGAGCGGGCGGAGCGGCGCCGGGGCAGGCGCGGGTACAGGTCCGCGGTCTCGTGCGCCACACGGCACCGACCACGATGATGACGACGATCTGGTGCCTGGCATTTGCATCAACGACGGCAGTGGACGCAGCCGGCCTGCGACCGCTACTGCCGCTGCAGCCGCCGCAGCGGCGGCGGAGAAGTCGTCCAGTGCCGCCGCACCGCAACTGGCGCTGCCGTTGGCGAAGTGGTTGGATGTGCAGATCGACCGCACGCAGCCCAACAGCGCGGAGCGCATCTCACGCCTGCTGGACCTTCTCCCCATCTCGCAGGAGACGAAGGACAGCTGCCTGTACCTGTCCATGGTCGACTCTGTCGACATCAACTCGACCGCCACGGGTGAGGCTTCCGACGCGACGTCCGGCTACGTCTTTCTAAACCTCATGTGCACGCCCGTCGTCGAGGCGAACACTGCCGCAGCTACTAGCACAAGCGCTGGTGGGTCGGCGGCGGCGGAGAATAAGAAGAAACAGAAGAAAGGGCTGCATTTGAAGGGCAAGACCACTAGCCCACCCGCACGCCCGGCGCCGCGCGGCAACTACGCCACCACGCGCAGTGTGATGGAGATGCACTTCGAGGCGGTCCGCGTGGGTGCGCCGCGCTCCTCCGTGCCTGAGGCTGTCGCCGTGGGCGTCATTGTGTTTGCCGACTGGATGTTCACGATTCACGACCGCCCCTTTGCCGAGATGGACGACCTGCTGCGCATGGTGCAGCTGCATTGCGCACCGCCGGAGCTGACGGCGTCGCGGCTGCGCAACAACGTGCTGCTGGCCCCGTCCATGCGCCGCCGCTTCACCGCGCCGTTTATTCTGAGTGTCTTTCTGCAGATTGCCGTGGGCCACCACCTCGACAGCATTACGCTGGCGCAGGTGGTGGATGAGCTCGGCGACGACGTGTTCGCCGTGAAGGAGAAGCAGCAGGACCAGGACGAGGTGGTGAAGCGCATTACGGCGGTGCGGCGGTGCTTTGGCGAGTGCGGCGCCGACACGGCCCGCCGCGAGGTGCTCTTTGCCACGCTTTTGCAGCCGATGTTTGCAGAGCAGTTCTTTGTTGCCGACCCGGCGATTCGCCGCGAGCTTGAAAACGCGCAGGCGCACCTGTGGCAGTTTCAGCGCGAGATCAGCGACTGCCGGGACACCGTTGCGGTTTCCAATTGGTACCACAACGTGGCGATTCAGTGGGTGCTGCTACGCCGCGGCAACCGTGCGCTGCGCATGGTGTTGTTGCTGACCGAGGTGGCGAATATTATGTACCCAATTGTGATGCTGCAGACTCTCTACGCGATGAACGTGCGCATCCCTTTTGAGGCGGACGGCGATCCGCCGAATCACTCTCTCGTGCCCTTCTTTGTCCTCACCGGCATCTTCCTGGCGTACTCGACTCTGACCTTCCGCGCAGTGCGCAGCCTCATGCGACGTAAATCTTTCCAGACCCAACTGCTAGCGTAAGAGGTCCAACTTGTCGGGATGATGCAGGAGTGGGTATTTGACTCTCTTGTCCTTATTGGAATGTGACCCAAAACGTGGCGGAAAACGCTCTTTTTTGTTGTTGAAGCTGCTGTTGTTGTTGTTAAAATCTGTGCCACTTGAAATGGGCGATTTCTGTTTTTTTGCTTTGTTATCTGTCTGCAATAATACACAGTAAATACAAATCTAAATTTCAAATTAATGGGAGCATTTCCAGTATTTTTTTTTGTTTCTTTTCGTTGCTCTCCCATTGAAATAAAAACTTTCTTTTCATTTAATTTCTTTTTTGTTAAGTCTCTTTCTTAACTGCAGACTGTGCTTTTCCTATTTAATTTCCAGTACCTTGCTGTCAACCGCTTTACTATTCAGTACCTACGCTCTCTTTGTCACGTGGAGCTGTCCGCATCAATTTACTGTTCTTTTTTTTTTTCTTTTCTCCTCTTGTTTTCTTGCCTTTTCTTAATTGTCATTTTTTAGTAATCTGTGCGAAGCGAAATGGAAAGAAAAAACCTTTGACTCTTATTTCTTTTAAATCTTTGATGGTGTTTCCATTAACCCACCAGTGTTGATTTTGGGAACGGCTTTGCTCCAAAAGGTCAAGACAAGCGTTTGACACATGTACGAGTGCAGTGCCTCACAGCTGCCCCAGTCGGTCATGTAAGCCTTTTTTGTTAAATTATAAAGGTACACAGCAATCGCACCACAGAGCAATGCAATGTAATTTAATACTGTGATGTCACCGTCAATGAAACCTTTTCTTCCCTGTTTGCATTTGTCTCTCTCTACTCCGAATCTTTGTGATTGTGTGTCTACAAAACCTCAAGGTCTTCCAGGACAATCAAGTGTTGTTACTGTTGTTGTTTGAACGTCTGCCTAAACACTTTTTCTTTCTCGATTATTATTAATTAGACTCTTACACTCTCAAGCATAGAACCCAATTAATTTACTTACCAAATTCAATCTTTAAGCCATTACAGTGTTGCTTCTCATAGAAGCGCTACGGCCCATTTCGATTGTAAGTAATTTGCTCAACCGTTCTCTCTAGGTGGCTTGACGCGCGGTACAAACGTGGGTCAAACAGCTAAGATAGACAAGCAAACAGCTGGGCAGAGGAACTATTGAACAAGGTTAAAGTTGGGCAACATGTTTAGCTTTTCGCGTTTGTGCTACCCACGCAGTGCTGTGGCCTTCTTTAACATGAAGCACTTCCAAGCAAAACACAAGGTTCTTCTTAGCTGCGACAACATCTACGAGACGCTGTCGTCTTCCCTCCTGCCGCGCGACCGTCTCCTGCGTCAGTCAAAAAACGGCCGTGGCGCTGGCCGCGTCCTCGTCTTGGACCACAAGCAGAAAGTGAAAGGCGTTTACCTCCCTCTGTGTTGCCTGCCCCACCCCAGTAATGTGGTGGGCGGTGACAGCTCGCTTGGCGTCACCGTGGAAGATTACCTCAAAGCGATCGAGTCGCTCGCACATGGCGTGCCCACCGAGAAAAGCGCCGCTGCGGCGCAGGCGACGATGCCGACGGTGCTTGTGATTGTCTCGCACCCGCAGGGCCTGGCCTACGGCATCTTCTACGCAGATGGCCGCCCTGCCGTTCCCCTGGTCAACACGGATCTGCAGTCGGACAAGGTCTCTCCCCGGTCTCACCAGCAGAGCAGCGCCGAGCTCGGGACGCTGCGCATGGCCGAAGTCCTGCGCTCGCCCACGGCGATGGTGGAAGCGATGGAGCCGCTTCTCTCTCTGCTGGATGAGCACCGCGACGCCGTCGCACGCTGCTCCACGTTCTACTGGATTGTCCGCGACGAGTCGGAGTCTCTCACCCTCAATGGGATGCTCAAATCCGAAATACAAGCAAACAGCGAGCAGTTCGTCAGAAATGGGGTGGCGGCTGCGTCGCCCATCGTGCCGCCAAGCGACTCACACGTTGTGAGCTTTTCCGATCGGCGCTGGCTCAGCTTGCCGGATACATGTTTCGATGTCGTCATAAGTCGCTCGCTTTTTGCGCGCGATGGCACGACGCTGCGCCGCACCATTAACCCGGACGGCCTGCAAGCCATCTTGACGCGCGGCACGCTGCTCCTCGATTACGTTCCGCGCTCTGTGAAAGAGGCGGCGGCGACAGCGGCAGCGGAAAAGACCGCATCGCCGGAGACAGGTGCTGCAGAGGCGAAGAGAGGATGAAGAAAGTGTTGAGACAGGTGTCTTTGCAGTGCGGCATTGCGTGCTTAAAACTCTTGTACCAATGCTGACGTGCCTGTTGGGGTCGCAAACAGAAACTAATCACATGCTTTACTTATTATAAAAAATTATACGCACACACCACCTTTGAAGAAGTACAAACC